>JARJCN010000143.1:0-74982 GCA_029282135.1 Mycena belliarum
TGACGAGACTCTTTTCACAGTGCAAGGAACCGAAGACCCGGGCGAGGACGAGACGAGTGGAAGGGCGCGCACGGGAGACGGGGGAGAACAAAGCGAAACCACGAGAGGGTGCTCACCTGGGGATACTTCGCGATCCCCGCGCAGGGACGTACCAGAGAAACCATGCATGCCCCAGCCTACCAATGACACTGACATCCTCTCGAGGTCGGAGACCACGGCGAGCATTGCGAGGGCGCTGCGCACGGCGGGTGCTGTGTTGTTCTGGGGGGTGTGTATGCTCATAGCGCGGTACGGGGGCGCAGAGAGCGGGTCACCCATGCACGGGACGCTTCACGGGGACTTGGATTCCCCGCCGAGGGAAGTACCCGCCCACAACGACATCCTCGGAAGGGCACTCGTCACTAACACGGGACTGCCAGTGATCCACCTCAAGACAAACTGGTTAAGGCGGCGCCGATACACGAGGGCCGAGAACGCGCGTCGCATGAAGGTTCGGTGGCAACATCGGCGGCAGCGGGGGACACGGGGCGGGGAGGACGAGTCAAGCCCGGCGGAGAGCGAGGTTGACGACCCGAGGTGGTGCTACTGGATACCTCCGTGCACGCTGCGCTTCGACGTACGGGTGCATGGGAAGGTGGTCAGGCCGAAACGGCAGGCGCGAGCAAGCTCAGCGGGGGATGACGCGCAATCCCCCACGAGGGGCGTACCTGATCCATTAGCAGCATCGCATGAAGAGCCCGCTGACGCAGTTGCACCAGAAAACATCGCCTCGCTAGCAGAGTTGGCGGCGTGTCGGGCGCGCGCTGCGGAGGAGGGTCGCGTGTGGGAGGACCTGCGCACGGGGTCGCCGGCGGCTTTTGCGGCGTACCTGGTGCAGGTCGGCGCGGACGCGGAGCCGGCTGGCATTACGTCGCACGACGGGGTCCGTGACGGGCCAGAGGACGGCTTCGAGCAGCCGGAGATTCTGGTCGGCGGGGACACGTCGGTGTTCACGCGACTGACGGATCCACACAAGCCCGCACGGGTGACCGCGGTGCTTGACGCGGTCACGGTGGGTACGGACTTGACAAGCGAGCAGCGAAAGACCGTGCACGACTTCGTGATCGAATTTGCAGACTGCTTCGCATTATCCATGAAGGAGGTCATCCCGATCCCCGGTGCGGAGCACACGATGAACATCCCGCCCGATGCGACGTTCCGCACCAAAGTCAATCAGCGGCCGACCACGCCCGCGCAGAAGCAGTGGTACAATGGGGTTATCGACGAGATGCTGAGCGCGGGGATCATCGAAGGCATCGATGCGAAAGACGTCAAGTGCGTATCACCAACGACATTAGCTCAGAAGGCTCACCTGAATGGCAAAACACGCACAATACTGGAGCTGCAGCATCAGATCAACGACCAATGTGTCGCCGCTGGGCTCCCGCCGAGTTTCGACCTACCGGAGCGGCCTGCGACAGCACCAGAGGTGGACGATCCGAAAGCACCCTCCTGGCGGGTATGCCACAATTATGGTGAACTCAACAGCAAGACAAAGGTCGCGGCAATGCCGCAGGGCGACATCCAGCGCAAGCAGGGATTGTTGTCCGGCCACCGCTGGGTCACGGTCTTCGATTTCGCCAAGGGGTTCTATGCCTGCGCAACGGCGGCCGCCACGCGCCCGTACTTGTGCTTCTATGTCGAGGGACGGGGCTACTTCACGTATTGCAAGATGCCCTTGGGCCTGACGGGCGCACCTTCAACATTCAGCATGGCCACGGCCGGGGCGCTGGGCGACCTTGTTGGCACAAAGATACAACTGTTTGTCGACGATGGGGGCATGGCGGGTGACGAGTTTGAGTCAAAGATGGCTGACCTGCGCACGGTGTTTCAGCGCGTGCGGGAGCACCAGCTGTCCTTGTCCGCGTCGAAGATGCAATTCTTCATGACGGAGGCAACGTTCGCGGGGAACCGGGTGGGGCCCGAGGGTATAAAGCCCGACCTAACAAAGCTAACGGCCATTGTCGACTGGCAGACACCGCACGATCTGCTCAACCTCAAGTCGTTCTTGGGTTTGTGCGGGCACTTCCGCGGGCTGATTAAAAATTACGCGCGAATTGCGCAGCCGCTGACGGACCTGGAACGTTTGGCGAAAGTGGGCGGTGCGGGATCAAAGGGGGAGTGGCGGCGGAGGATGCGCGCGGTGGACCTGCGCCGGCAGTGGGGGGCGACGCAGCAGGCAGCGTTTGTGGCGTTGAAGGCAGCACTTACCTCGGAGCCAGTCCTGAAGGGACCGGTCTTTGACGGACGGCCGTTTGTCGTGACAACAGACGGCTCGAAGGAGGGCTTTGGGGGGATGCTCTGCCAGCGCTTCGACACTGTGCTGCCCGACGGCAAGACGGTGAACCGGCTCCACCCCATCGGCTTCGCGTCAAAACGGACATCGCTGGCGGAGGAGCGCTACAAGCCATACCTCTTGGAGTTTGCGGCCCTCAAATACTCCCTGGACAAGTTCGCCGACACCACGTACGGGTTCCCTATCGAGATCGAGACGGACTGTCAGGCGCTGCGTGACACTGTAATGAACACTAACCTGTCGACGACGCATGCTAGGTGGCTGGAAGCTGTGATGGGCCACGACATCCGCGAAATCAGGCACGTCCCCGGCGCGGTCAACTTTGTCGGGGACGCGCTCAGCCGGAAATACACAAACGTGCCACGTTCGGACGAGGACGGAAGCGGGTGGTCTGTGGCGTGCGACTGGTTTGCGGAGAGCGGGCTCGTTTTTGACTTGTACACGGTCACGGATGTGGGTGACGTGCCAGCGTTGAAAACACGTTTCGCGGAGGTGCCGGTGTTTTTGCACGCCATCGAGGCGCTCGAGACGATCGCGAGGGGGACCGACGAGAAGGCCGTGCGGCGCGCGAGGCACCGCGCGCGGGAGTACATGATAGAGGGGGGACGGTTGTGGCATGTCGGCGGGGGCAGGTCGCGTAGGGCACGCGCGCGCGTGGAGTGTCTAACTCCCTCGGAGATGCGGGTTGAGGCGGAGCGAGAGCACCGAGAAGGGGGCCATCTCGGCCGCGATTCCATGAAGCTGAAACTCATTGATAGGTTTAAGACGCCGGCGCTCGACAAAATCATCATGGACGCGATACAGAACTGTGGCGAGTGCCTCAACTTCGGGTCAGCGCACCTGCACGCGTTGCTCCAGCCCATCACGCGGCGGCACCCGTTCGAGCTGCTGGTCGGCGACTACCTTGCGATGCCGAGGGGCAAGGGTGGTTACAAGGAGGTGGGCCTGTACCTGGACACGGCATCGCAGCGGGTGTTTGGATTCAAGTACAAAACTCACGGGTCGGCGGCGACGACGAGGAGCGCCCTCAACACACTCTTCTACAGCTACGCGCCGTGGGAAACGTTCCAGACCGACGGCGGTAGCCACTTCGTCAACGATGAGGTGCGGCGGACCTGCCGCGCGTTTGGCGTGAAACCGCACGTCGTCGCGAAGTACTCGCCTTGGGTGAATGGGTTGGTGGAGGGTACGAATAGGATCTTGCTGGGGATCTTGAAGCGTCTGTGCGCGCCGGACCTGGGGGAGGAAGGGTGGAAGAAGATTGAGGACTGGGAAGACCTCCCGGCGAACTGGCCAGATCACTTTGATAACGCAATTTTCCTGCTGAACAACCGCATTCTTAGGGCCCTAGATCATACTCCGAACGAGTTATTCTTCGCGATGGTGATTAACACCACCGAGACCGGGGTGGCGACAGCATCGGCCGAGATCACGCTGGAGGACATCGACGCGCAGCAGGCCTACGCGGTTCAGCAACGATTCGACGGCTACGCGCGCGCGGTGAAGCACGGCGTCTCGCGGAAGGCGGCGTTCGACCGTCGCGTCCTGGACTCAAAGGCCGGCGTGGTCGTATTTGCACCTGGGGACCTGGTCCAGGTCCTGGACCCAAAGTACCAGAAGACGTTCCTCACCTCGAAGAAGATCTTGCCGGAGTGGTCGGGCGCTTTCAGGGTCAAGGAACGTCTCTTGAATTCCTATATTATCGAGACTATCTATGGACAGGAGCTTGACGGGGAGTACAACTCCAGAAGACTTCGGCCGCTGAAGGCACCGAAGGGTTCGTCGTTGGAGGCGTACGAGGCGGCCCGGCGCGCTGGCGCGACGAACGAGGAGGCCCTGGAGGTCGCGGGACCGTTGGCAGGGGAGGCACCGGAGCCCAGTCGGGAGGAGGAGGGAGCTGCGCGCGACGCGGTCGTGCGAGGGGGCGGGGCAGCCGATGAAGACGGAGATGGTTGGATGGACGAAGAAGACGACGATGAAGACGACGACGAAGAGGCGGTGGAGGAGTCGATTGGGGCGAGGTTGAGGGCGAGGAAGCAGAGGGCGCAGGCAACGAGGACGTTGCCTGGAGGAGGGGGGCAGATGCGGTAGTGTGTTTGGCGATGTTTGGCTAGAGCCTGGGGTAGATTAGGCGGGTTTTGGCAGTAGATACACGACATCGCATCCCTTTCCTGCGCATCGCGGCGGATCGTCTTGCGGCATCCGAGAGCGGCCGTCTCTGCCTATCCCACCGACATGCAAAGCCGATACATTGTTTCGAACATCGCAGTGGCCTCTCCGGGGATTTCCCAGGCGCGGGGAAACGGGAGGTCCCAACCATCCGAAAAACAGGACGCGGTATCCTCGCGGCTCAGCAGCAACAGTCGCTACGAAAATTCAACCACAACACGTCAGAACCACTGCAACGGGAAAACCGCGACCGCGCGGCGACCACTCACGCAGTGCAGAAGAATAACCTCGACCCAGTAACAAATCTCCTCCAACTCGCCGTCATCGTAACGACCACAGCGACCGACAAGGGTGAAGTCCTTGGTCACCGCCCGATGAACAAAGTAGATCATGGGCCGGAGCCGGTTCTCGAAAAACTCGGGCCATGTTTCGCGAGGTTGACAGGGATAGGATTGCAACTCCTCCGGAGTGAGCGAAATATCGCGCAAACGGCAAGCAACGACGAAGATCGACCAGCTGGCCAGGGAAACGCCGGAAAGCGAAGACGGAGAGGTCATATCTAACGATGTGGGCAGCAAGCGGGACCACGGGACGACACCATGAAAAGGAACGCGCTTTTAAACACAGCAACAGGGCGCCCTCCCAACGACAAACAAACGGGAAAACCGCGGGTGCAGCCCCATGAAAAACCGCCGCCATCCGACGCGAAATGCAGGGAAGAGAAACGGTCGAAACAAGGCAGAATGCATTGTCGACCTGCTCTACGCTCAAAATTCAGCAACCGACAGACGACCAACCGGCTCTACATCGTCACCTTCGCCCTCGTCTCCCTCGCTGATCCTGCTGAGATCGCCGTCCTCAGGCGTATTTGGCCGGGTCTTTTCCAATTCCTCGGACGGCAACGCCACTACCCAGCGACCTTCCTCGCCGAGCTCTGGATTATAACGAAGGAGCTCATCGCCGAAATTGTGCTTCTTTCCGTTACGGTCGAGGAGCAGCCGCGACAGTTGCGCATTTTTGATGAGTGGATGAATGCCGAATTTCGCCAAGTCTGCGTCCGCGACCGGAAACCCAGGAAAGTCGTATCCAAATCGCGAATAGTGGCGGTTGAGCAGCATGCTCCCGTACAAGGTCTCCATATTCTGGAACATGCGCTGGCGAGGGCCCTCTTCTTCATCCCCTTCGTATCCAAATCGGTCCACCATCCCCTCCGCCATGCCGAACAGCGTCGTCGACTCCGCGGGAACGAAAAATCGAGGAACCGACGTCGGTCCGTACGGACCATACATAACGCTCGCCTTCGCGAGGATTATCTACAATCAACGCCGAAAACCGCGGTTTAACACCAGAGTCAAGCAAACGAAACAAATTGTCGAACGCACCATGTTCAGCATGAGGACCCGTATGCCGGTACGAAGCAACGCGACGCAATTGGCGGGAAGATCCACGGCGTACGAGACCAGCACGACTCGGAGAAGGGACTGCCCCAGATGCCTTGCTCGTTTAACCCACAAAACCGCGAGTTCGCCAAGACTCATGACCCCGGGTTCTGGACGATGGATAGGAGAAGCAAGCCAGGCCGACATTGCGCGAACGAACAAGAGCGCTGTTGCTACCGCACAAGACACCACAGGTCTTATATGGCAAACCCCCTAGTAGGGAAAACCACGGATGCGCGGCCACGTGACCGCGTATGTCGCGGTTGTGCACTCGTTCTCAGCAGCAACGACAAAACGAGTACGAAAAACCATCGGTGACAGGCGCGGCCCACGGTTGGAACAACAATTGCTTGCCACATTTTCTACAACAATCTACACCGAAAACCGTGTGCGAGGATTGGGGGACACACCGTCCGCACGTCGTTGGGCAGACTTCGCCAGCGCGTTGCCAAGATTGTCCGCAGCGATTATGTTGTCGTTCAACAGTTCCAACTCGCCAGCCCACTCGTCAACCTTCTCCCGCTGCATGAGCAACTCGATATCGCCGCGGTTCCACGCAGGAACTCGGGGCAGACTGTTCAAGAGCATCGACAGGTCCACGTCCAGATCGGTGCCACTACTGTTGTTCGCGAGAGTCAACGCACTGCGAACACGCGATATCGAATGCTCGCGGGTGTGCGGGTGATAACCGGCAGAGATATTTCCGAACCGAGCGTCGAAATTGAGCGCGAGGGAAAGCGACCACACAGCGCGACTATCGATATGTTGCAAGGACAGACGAAACGCCTTCGCATGTTCAACCGCGATATCATACACGATTCCCTGCAAAAACCGCGGTATTTCAGCTCAAGATCGAAACCGTGGCGTGCCGAAACCAGAGGGGACGGAACAACAACTCACCGCCTGCGTTATGAACTCGACAACGAAACGTCGCAGTTGCTCGTATGTGCCAAACGGCAGTTGGTCCACGGAAAGGGCGTTCGACGGGATGCAGACGTGGATAAGTTCTGCAAACGGCCGAAGAACTTGGACGATATACGCGATGACCCCGTCCTTCGCGCGTGAATATTCGATGGCCTCCCTTCGAATCTCGGCGGCATACGAAAGACGCGCAAGGATTGTCTGATCAAAAGCGATGATTTCCGCGACCGAGCGAGGACGAGCGGGGGAAACATAGTCCGCCGAGGTATCACCAAACGACGCGCCGTCGAATTCTTCAAGTTGGGGAAAATACATCGGGAATAGCGCGAGGAAAATTGAGCTGGGAAACCGCCGATTGACCTCGGGCTTTTATATCTCGCCCTCCTCCACTATTGGATCCCTCCCAGAAAATTCAATCTCGGCAATCTTCATCGTCCCATCTCCAATAAACATCCGGTCCACCGCATTCTGCCGAAGGTCCAGAGAATACAGAAAAACGGCGCAGAGTTTTCCGCGACAAACCGCGCGCGGTATCGGTTCCTCATCGCCGGCGAATCCAAACTTCTGCTCAGCCCGCATGATTATTTGCAACCACGGAATAGGAGGCGTCGGAATACGGCGAGCGTCGGCCAGGTCCTTGTACCGGATGATAACATCGGAAAGATTGCCCTGGACGTCCGAAACAAGTCTTGGAATCAGTGAATTCCGCGGTTATCACCTCAAGCTAACGCACCGCATGCTCCATATACGATCGCAGCCATTGCCTCGTCATGTTGCGGTCCGTCTCTGGACGCGCCTTCAAACTCTTCACAAGCTGCTCGCGGATGCGCACATAGTACTGAAGCATCGGTTCAAGCTGTTCCGCGACAAGCCGCCGAATAAACGGAAGGCAGGAGAATTCATGAAGCGCGCCGAGCGTAGGGATATCAAGATTCTGGAATTCTTCCCGAACCGCGAACCTAGACGTCGCTGCCCGGAGGACGTCGGTGGCGCTCATAGCCAGAAAAGTCGTGGCTTTCGCCTGAAAACCGCGAGCTTTTATACCGGACGACCGCTTTGGGCAGATCTACTGACTTCGGCAACGATTCCACTACTTGCCCGTTTCGGACTTCCCTTCCATCACCACCGCCAATCACACGCTTCTTACCCCTGACGCCTGACGAAACGGTCAACTACGGGAGAATTAATACGAGTCGGTCGCGGTTTCACGCGTGCAGCACGCTCACCGTGCATATCCCGGGCGATAGCTGGAAATTGGAAGGCCGTACCATCGACAGTGATGTCGCCACGGACGTCGTATTCCGGGAATTCCGTGGGCTCGCCGCTGCGGATGGCCTCCCGCCGTGCCAAGTCGTGCAAATTCGCCAGGATCGGGCCCATCAGCGAGTACGCCTGACGGTCGGCATCGTCCTGTGGGGGAAACCGCTCCAGAAGATCGAAAATAATGGCGAACATGCGGGTGCTCTGAGCGGGGATCCCGAAGTCGCGTCCGACTTCCGCGACGTCCACTAACGGGAGGCCACGGCACCTTATTTGCTCAGTCGCGATAAATCGCGCTCGACCGAGTAGTCGCTGAAAAACCAGCACCGACGAAGCGCAGTCCGGCGTCAGCGGCGGTTTCCAACCCAAACAACGGGCACGAAAACTCACAACAGTTCCAAGCATATTCAAAATAACCATGCGGACGTTCTGCTCCTCGGATGGCGACAGATCCGCCGAAGCTCGCCGCTCCGTGGGCCTCCCATGAACTAGGACTTGTAGGAAATAAACCACGGGGCGAACGCGTTTCCGCAGGAAAACCGCGACTGTTGTGTCGGGCATCCAGTGCCTGTCCCGAAGCTGCTCGGGCGCGAGCAAGAGAGCGCGAAGAATGTCGGCAAGGACGCCTACATCGATAAAGGAACCAGACGACATGAGAGTCGGAAACACGACGAATTGCCTCGCATCTGCATCAACCGGGAGATTATTCCGTCGATCGATTTATCAAATTCTACAGCATCGCCGGAACGCTACACCGGGAGCATCGTGGACACCCACGGATTCTACTGGAACCCCCCGATTATAACGCGCACCAAAAACGCGGATTAAACGATACCGCGAAAGGTCATGTTGGAAACCCGGGAAAAATGACTTTCAATTACTATCGCGCGCCACACAAGAATCAGACGTCTCCGACAGATTGCGCAATTCCGGCATGGACCCCGACGACGAAAACCCATCAACTTCATCCTGCTTGTGAACCACGAAATGTCCATCGCCTCCCCTACGAATCATGAGCGCAGGCGGGAACGCAACGGAGATCGGGGCGCCATTATCAACGACGATCGACGACGGAAGTCGACGACGGGTGCGCCGCGGTAGCGGTTTCTTGGGCAAACCAGGCGGTGTCGGCGTAAACGGGCGTTCTTCCGTAACGCGCCCCGGAGGACAGCTCGCGCGCGGTATTTCGTGCACAAGACTAGCCTCTGAAAACACGGCGTCCTCGGTGTCATCACCCGACACTCTCGCGGTTTTCTCCGTCACCAAACCCAAAGTTCCAAAGCGCCAAGCGGCGAGACGCTCCAGCATGTCGAAATTTGGTCCTAGCATCGGTTCCTGCGGGATAAGGTCGAACGACGCCGGCAGCATGCGCGCTGAGAATTGGCGGGAAACCATGCCGCTATGGTCATAATCAGGATAATCGAGGACCGCGGGACGACCATCCTTGAGATCTTGCAGATATGTCGTAAGAGCGGCGCCGAGAAGAAACGTCGCCTGCGCGTTCGCAACTTTGAGCTCCGTCGCCTCGGGTCCCGCTAGACCATCGGCCGCGCCTAGGACACTGTCGTCCCCGTCGAAACCAATAACGTGGAAGATAACGAGCATGATATGGAACATCCACGACGCTTCCCCCGGCACAACCACCGCCGTCAACGCAACGCGGAACTCGTTTTGTCGAATTTGCGCTGCGAAAAACTGCGCGGCATCATAACCTGTCCGACAGCGAGGTCGCGAGGAATATTGCTCACCATATGACGCACCAGGTCGCGGACGCGGGCGCGTATCTCAGCACGTTGCTCGCACTGGGGGCAAGGTGCAATATACAGGCCCGGTAAATAGGTGGCAAATAGTGGGTATATTTTAAACAAACCTGATAAGTACTTGTTATTTCCTGGCCTGTTATATTTTGCGGATATTTTAAACAAGCATGTGATTTGGTCATGATTTACAGGCCTGGGAAATTTAGAACATTCTTGACATTTTCCAGAAAAGAAGTCACTATTTCCCAGCTTGGGAAATATCAAATCTCCGGGCCTGGCAAATAGTAATCAAATTGTGATCCCAAACAAGCCAGATCCCAGGAATCCTACCAACACCTGCTAAATAAGGTAATAAATTATTACTCAAAGCAGAAGAAACTAGAAGGGACTATCAAATCCATCAAATCTCAAGAATATATCAAATCCATCGTCTTGACATCACATCAGGATTTTGTATTGATTACCAGATATCTCTCCCTTGCAGTACGTCAAGTAATGGAAAAGCTGTATTCTGTTATTGGTGGGGACACTGCTGGAGCCTCCAACAAAATGTCATCTGATACAACACTCACACGCTTTCTATTTATCATGGAGCACTCTACAGTCTTTTTTTCTACCATTCAGAGAGCTTGGTTGGTACTACAGTAGACACATTCCTAGAGGATTTTGCTAAAGCTCTTGCACGATTGAACCAGTTTTTTTTTGCATGATGGGCTATTCTATGCTGTCTATTGTGGAAAGTATACCATTCAGTTTCATAATAAATAAACAAGTTCTTCAATAGCAAAGAAGTTAAAAAGCAAGTCCAGAAGTAACACAAAGTTGGTTTTTGGTTTTGTGGAAAGACAGAGGCAACAGCATTCTACTTCTGTTTAGAGTTTTCTTCAGGAAATCAGTCCTAGACCTATGTTCTATCAAGTAAAGGAATGAAACCAGCAATGAGTCCCAGACAAGGTGGAGTAGACTTCAATTGAATATCCTGAAATTGTACTCAAGTCACGTGAAGTGTGTACGAATACACACTTCACGTGACTTCAATAGGATCTGAATGTCTATTTGACATTATGCCAGCTGAGAAAAGCTTGAAAAATAAGAAAGAGAAGAATCTCAATAATACAATCCACAGAGCAACAATGATTCAGACACAACAATTTGTCCTACTATTGGGATTAGGGCCGCCTGCCCTTTCTTCCACCCAAAAGAGGATATTAGGTTAGGGTTAGGGTTAGAAATTGACAGAGACAAAACCACATTCAGATATCATAGGGGTGATTTTACACAAGTTGTGCTCCAAGACTACAATATACAGCAAATACATAGATGGGTGAGTGGCTGCACTCTGTCTGTCATATAGCAATGGGGCCCCATCACTATATCACAGCCAGAGTACACCCTGGGAGAGATGATGGTAACTAATAGGAAGAGCAAGAGAAGGGATGAGGTGGTAGTTTATCGTTCTAATTTCTGGGATCAGTAAGATTGCATGTGGAGGGATAGAAGTGGATACAAAAACTCAAAAACTCACAAGAAAATATGGTCCAGAATAGATAAGCAGACAGACAACGGGATAGGAGGTGGTGCAATTGAGCAGCCAAAGAAAGCCAAAGTGTTCTAGAAAGTTGTCAGACCAATGAAGTACTCAAGACAGATGAAAAAAAAAACACATACTGGGAAACACAGCAGACAGAACAGTGGGGGAGCTTACGCATCACACCCACCAGGGTAGGGAGCTAACCACATGGCTTGCATCTCAGCTATCCTGAACAAGGAGCCAACATCCCAAGGGACAAAGCCAGCCATCACGGAAGGCGTCCTGCAGGGACTAATCCCCGCAAGCATCCAGAAATAAAGAGCCCACAACCCAAGGGACAAAGCCAGCTATCACAGAAGGCATCCTGCAGCGACTAATCACCACAAGTATCCCATACAACCAATGGAATTGGCTGGAACCAGCAGAGATCCCCACCCAGAGCACCTATGTTTCCAGTATGGCCAGACACTGGTGGACCAACAAGGGGCTACTGCTTTGGAGACGTCTCTCCAAAGTTGGGTGTGGACATGGTGGTTAAAAAGAAGAAGTGGATCAAAGTTCTGTGGACTATATAGTTCATCAAATGATCATGTGACTTTCCATGGAGATCACTGGTTCAAACCAGCCAAAGAGCATTTATTTTGAGGAAATACCTATTTGGACATTACATAAGCAGGTTCAATCCTGTTATATGGCAAAAGTTGGTTTCTGGTCTGTAAGATTTATTGTTAACTACTCACAGGATCTGGTCCATCCAAGCCATGATCTTCACTGATAAGTATTTGTTGCAGAACCATTCTCCAGTAGATCTGTCATACAAGGTGTCTTCTGGATGACTGGTGGTAATTGTAAGAAGAGCCATATAAGCTAGAAAAGCTTAAATTGAGTGATCTATATGCGTAGTTGATCACAGATTGGCAAAATGAAAGACCATTTGTAGCTAGTACATTACATAAAGATTCTATCAACTGATAGGCTTTGATATTTCCCTTTTTTGGTAAGTGTTGGAAAATACCTTATATAGAGATGGAATCCTAGAAGCTCCAAAAAGACAATCCTAGCTTGGATATTTGCCTTTTTAAGTAAGTGTTGAAAAATATACCTTATATAGGTATGGAATCCTAGAAGCCTCCAAAATGCAATCTCAATGGTCAGATGACCAGGATTTCCTGGGATCTTGCTTTTTTTGGGCTGTTTGGCATCACGATTTGATTACTATTTGCCAGGCCCGGAGATTTGATATTTCCCAAGCTGGGAAATAGGGACTTCTTTTCTGGAAAATGTCAAGAATGTTCTAAATTTCCCAGGCCAGTAAATCATGACCAAATCACATGCTTGTTTAAAATATCCTCAAAATATAACAGGCCAGGAAATAACAAGTATTTATTAGGTTTGTTTAAAATATACCCACTATTTGCCACCTATTTACCGGGCTTGTATATTGCACCTTGCCCCCAGTGTCGCGGTCGAGGCTGCCCACGGTCTCGGTTGCGGATCCATCGCAAAACAGACAAGTCATCAGAACGAAGACCTTAAACCGGAGATTTTCATGAAGAAATTGGGCAAGACCGCCGGGCGGAATGAAGAAACGGTCCAGCGGCCATTGAACGTTCGAGGCGATAAGACGGCGGCTGGCTTGGGCATCCATGAGGAGGTTCGGAAAGTATGGATTGGTTAACTGCGTTGGGTTCTTTTATGGTCTCGTCGACCAGGGATGGTCGACATTTAAAAGTTGAGAGGGGGTGTGAGCACCCATGGTGCTCTGGCTATGGCACAGCGTCACAGAAACCACCACAACGACACCCACAACACGACACTGCCCGTATTTCCCGAACGAGCAACCACGGTTTCCTAATCCGGCAACGCAATGTCGCGACAATTCCACTCGATCCCCACTTCGCCGCTCCTCGCACACCCACAACAAGTACCAACCATGCCCCCGCGATCCCCTCAAACGGTCCCGATGACCACCCACACGGCCGCCACGGAGGCCACAACAACCACGAAACCAACCACCAGCCCCTATCTCGCTCTCTACAAAAACCACGGTTTTCACACCCCGCGCTCAAGACTGTACGCTCTCGACCGAGCCTCGACAAACCACGACCGACGCCGGCCCCACCACAAACGAGGGCGACACATGACGAATAACACCACAATCCGCGACCGACTTGAGCGCCATGAGCAACGGGAGCACGCGGTTTCCGGACCTTGGGACCTCGGCGCACCTCGACCACGCTCTCCTCCGACGCAATCGCGATCGCCAAGCGCCGCCTAGCCGCGTAACGACGGCGCGAACACCACACTACAAAGAAAACCACCAACGAACACCGAACAACCGCGACTTGGTCGCTCACCCGCGACATTCCTCTCCACAGAGAAGCTCTCAAGCTGTCAGCCTCAAACACCAGAAGCTCGGGCGGGCGGATCTTGAGGGACGCGCGTCTCGAGAAGGTGGTGCGAGCAAGGCATAAAGGGCAGGCAAGGGAGGGGCGTTTCAGGAGTTCACTCCTGGGCTAGGATTCTCCCCCACTACTTTGTGTATCTAAAACCCACACCAATAAGGATTGACCACGACCACACCTTCTTCACATCTCAAAGCTTGTCC
Source organism: Mycena belliarum (assembly GCA_029282135.1). Taxonomy (NCBI): domain Eukaryota; kingdom Fungi; phylum Basidiomycota; class Agaricomycetes; order Agaricales; family Mycenaceae; genus Mycena; species Mycena belliarum. The sequence continues at coordinate 14,024 of JARJCN010000143.1, forward strand.
TCCAAGGCACTCTACTCCCACCCTCACGCAGCCTGAAAGCCACCAGGCTCGCGCTCACACACCCCGCCCGCGTCGCGACATTTCTTCCTACACAGGTCCCTCCGTGTCGTAGTGGAAGGGTTCGACCGCGGATTTCCCCCTAGCAAATCGTCTACCAAACGACCGGACTCACCCTCCGCACCGGAGACCGTTGACGTCAAAGTCACTCGCGAGCGAACCCCTTGGTTCGCCCACCGACACGATCACGTGCCCCGTTCAAAGGGGAGAGGCATTGGATTAGGTCGAAGCACTGAGGCTTTGGAGGTTCTGAAGGAGGGCATCGGCGACATCGCGTCCTAGCGGAACAGGTATCTTCACTTTCTACACCGTATTCTTCGCTGACATAGCCCGGCAAACCGCGACTTTCCTGCGCCAACCGCGGTTTTCCACACAAAACCACAAGAGCCTCGCGCTCCCAACCCACGCACACACACACACCCGCGGTTTTCACTGCCTATAAGCCTGCCTACAACGTGCCAGACGCCCTAGGGACCACGCTCTTACAAACCCCCTAGAGGACGGAAGCTATCATTCTTAGACCACTAAATGGGCAACCGAGGACGGTTGATATTTAGTGAGGGGGAGATGATACGACTGGTAGCGGACCAGCCGTGTAATCACGCTTTTTAGCGACTTCTAGCATACGGCTAGAGGACTCCCGTCCGGTGATATACAATTAGAACCAGAGCTGAGCTCCGCGCTGCTGGTTGCGTATTAATGATGCTAGAGGATTCCTATTCTGAGGATCTGTACTTTGACTCGGTTCGCTACCAAATGGGAGCCAGACAAAGACAGTCCTAGAAGAGTAGCGAGCTCCGACAGACAGAGTCAGATCCTAGTGATAGGACGTGGCTTGCCCTGCAGGCTAGATACCATACCCCGGAGATATATACCCAAAAGCTCAGACACCCTTTGTGTGGATCATGCATTACCAGGAAACATAGCAGATAGCGAGGTAGCGAAGTCATGTTCGAAGTAGCGAAGTGACCTAGTACCACAATGACGGACATTGGACCAGTTCGCTACACGAAGTACTGTGTTAGCGAACCCTCTGTACCCAGTAGACCAAGTGTCCGGCCTCACCCGGACCATCATGGGATCATGTCGATGTACCGAGAAGTGCGCAAGCACTTTCGCGGGATCTGCACAGTCCAAAAGGGGAATTGATTGTCGATCGCGATTTTCAATATCCTTTCTGGGACTGTGCCGGGCGAACATGTGGGTTCGAAACCAAGCCGGAGGGAGACGTAGAGCTCTGACAGAGCTGTGGGACGTAATCCTAGCGGATTACCGACCAAGCCGGCCTAGTGCGTAGGCCCGGCAGGAGGAAGACGTGTTCGCGAACCCGCGGCATGTCCGCGATATATCCAATATGGCTCGGCTGGTCATTCGCGCTGACTGGCAAGATGCCGAGCCTCACCAAGGACACTATACAGAGGACGCGTGGCCGTTATATTCCGTTCCGAATCTGTTTCATTACTCATTTTCCTTTGTCCTGTTTACTCATATCAGTCTGTCATGTATTTAGCGAAAACCTATAAAATAGCACGTAGAGCACGCATTTCAGTAGTTCATCCTCGCCCCAGGAAATAGCCCATCAGCTAGTTCTGTCCTAAAGGCTTTGGTGTCCTCTGTATCTGCGGAGATTTGTGTACCAAAAACATATCTTTGTCTTGATTCATTAACAATTTCGCGAACTTGAGATTTATCAGTTATAGCTAACTGCTGATTCCTGAGCTTGCAAGGCTTCTGGTGGTACACGCTATTGTCTCGTGGAGGGTCACGGCAGCAGTTCCAGATAAGCACACCTCGTCTCGTGGAGGGTCACGGCGAGCATTCGATAAAGTCCTCAGTTAAGTTGCTAGAGGCAGGCGGCCGTTACTATTGGAACCTGTGCGCGTTTAGCAGCCTGGTCATATTTTGGTTAGTTGGGCTATTGGAACCTGTACGCGTTTAGCAGTCTGGTCGTAGTCGTTGTTCCCTTGCCTGGCCTGGTCAAGCGCCCGTCAGGAAGCCGTTCACGTCCGTGTTAAAGTCGTTGAGACTTGAGCCGGGGAGACTTTCACAACAAAACATCCTTACACCCGAAACCCCTTGTCTGTGTTTTCGTGTGTTCGCGATTGTTCTTCGGTTGGTAGCTACCTGAAGCTATTGTAATCTCGAACTTAGTTCTACCAAACTTGTCGAGTCGATACTTGTCCCACTTCAATAAAAGAGAGAATTCATCTTATCTGTATACTTCAGAAGGATCCGAACTCAATCTTAGCACTTTGTACTGGTTGTAGTGAGTTGTGTGTGTGTGTGTGGGTTTTGTGTTAGAGTCCGCTCTTCGCGAAGTCACCATTCTGCAGCCCTTACTCAGGTGCACCGTTTCACTGAGTAATTACTTGGGGAACCGCCCCAAGCAATCAGAACCCCAAGGCCGCGCCAAACCAGCGGACCCCCAGAGCGCTCGAGTGGGCGGCAATACGACGCGACAGGACGCCATCCCACCGAATGCGGAAGGACGGAATAAAATGTGCTTTGCATGTGGTGGCGACCACTTCACCCTCCGCTCCTGCGCGCCCGCTCCCGCAACCTCACCGGAGCTCCGGTTCCGGATACCACGTGGCCTGTGACCGCGCACGGGACCTATGCGCGTCACTCCGGTCGCTCTGATCACCTCGCGCACGTGCTACTAGTCAGTAGCTATTTTAGGCGGCACCGGGCGTGGGAATCCTCAGATGTTCTTCTCTTCGGATCCCCCACGCCAGGTGCGCTATACTTGTACTAGTAGCACATCCTGTCAATTAACCTTTGGATCCCCCACGCCAGGACCCTTGACTTCTCGGTGTTGGAGCATGGGTTTGGACTGTGTCATTCTCTCTTACATAGTTGTAGTCATCATACTTACATTCATCAGTCATGCTGACTGATATGCTTATTGAGCATTCTCCATTTAGTTAGCCTGCTTACTGATCCCTTACTCATGCTGATTCATCCACTTACTCATGCTTATTCATGCTTAGTGATCAGTTACTCATCCTTACTCATCTATCTATCTACTGTATATATAAGTAGCTTAGCTTAGACTGGAGTCCTCAGTTTCTCACTGTTGACTTCAGGTTAGTTCTTCCAGCACATTGCTCAATAACAGAGTTTCTCACTGTTGACTTCAGACCACTGTGCTTGCCTGTTCTAACAAGTACTTGGCAAGTACTCGGGAGCACTAGACAGTGCTCTTGGCCTGGCCTAGAGTTTGCAAATATACCACAACGGGTCTCTGGAGTTCTCATGGCGCGAGGATCTGGACCAGACCGGCTCTCAACAGCCAATCATAGACGTTCCTGGGATTCGGACTTGTTTCATCTTATCTGTTTCACTCTGTCATTGTTGTCATTTCTATCTGTCATGTATTTCCCCGGAAAACCTATAAAATAGCAAGTAGTAGCCGCAGTACAGGAGTTCATCCTTGCCCCCCAGATCGTGCCCACAGACTGCCCGCAGTCCAAAGTACTATCCCACGGTGTTGGTGTCCTCTGTAACTGAGCGGAGATTGTTTGTCAATAAAACATTATCTGTTGGTTTCATTGAGAACTTGACCTTGAGAGGTTGTTTCGCTTGAGGACTTGTGATCAGTTGTAAACTATTCAACTCACTTGTAAGACCCCGCGAATCCTTTGTCTATAGTGTCAAAGGTCGCACAGACAGTTCCCCGCTTTAGAAAGGGCTGTTGGGTAGGACTATTGATACAAGACCCCGTTTAGCAGGCTTGTTGTAGTCAGCTCGTCGCAGACAGTTCCCCATATAGAAAGGGCTGTTGTGATAGAGGGCCAGCATTGATACAAGACCCCATATAGCAGGCTTGTTGTGCTCTGCCAGACCTCTAAGAACTCGTTGGATCTCTGAGAACACTACCATCTTTCATCCACCCCGTATACCGTTCCCCCGGTATCTGTGGAGAGAGTTCTAGTTTAGTTGTTCCACAACTACTGGAAGTACTTGGGAGTGCTCTAGAGAAGTCGCATTCGTGTGCAGGCCTTGTCCCAGAACGTTGATCGCGAGATTACATCTTACCTGTATATCTCAGGGTGACCCGAACTCATTGTTGGTACCGAGTATTGGTTGTGTGTTGTGTGTGTGTTGGTTGAGTTAGTTGTAGTGTGTTCACGCGCGCTAGTTCTAGTCTTAGTCTTCGGCAGCCCATACTCAGGTGCACCGTTTCAGCGCTGACCCACGTAGTACCCAGGCGAGCCAGGCGGACCATACACGCCGGGCGGTGGGTAACCCGGATAATACGGGTACCCACCATACGCAGGAGGGGGCAGTGGGGCATGACCGGCCCAAGGAACCGGACCTGGAGTTGTTGGAGGCGCGCGGGGCTCTCGCGTGAAGCTGAACGACGGGGGCGCGCGTGGAGGCGTCGCCGGCGCTGACTCCTCGGGTCCGTCGAGCTTCGCCATTGGAGGAGTGCGAGGAGGGGCTGGAACGGCCTCTTGCAGGGCCTCGAAGAGGTCAGGGTCGCTCGCAGGTGTCAGCGGCATGGGCAGAGGTCGACTCGGATGAGTTGCCTCCTAGTGCGCTGGCAAAGAAGGTGTGAACACGTGTGGGCTGGTGAGGAAGTCCTGCATGTCGGGGCTATCGATCCAGTCGCTGGTCATCCGAGGGAGGGACGCTGAAACGCTGACTACTGAAACAAGCATGCAATCGAGGCGCTTCGGTGACTCTTTGGGAGTCACTACAACACCAACAACCAACACTACTCTAATGATTCAATACGCCGACGAGTGAGTTCTGGGGTTCCAACACTAAAGAGTGTTGTTTGCAATTTGACGGTCTATTCGCTTTGATACGAAGTGAACCAGCTTTTTAGATAATGCTCTTTTTAGATAATCTTAGTCGGCCTAGTCGCTAACACGGTCTAAGTTCAAGAAAGTTGTTTGTATTTTTAATGCAACGGGGTGGATATGTAATCCAAGGGTTGTAGTTTGTTTTCAAGTTCGTTCTCAGGGTGCAAGATGTATTAGCTAATACCAACTCGACGTCAATATGATCCTAATTTGTCCGATTAACCAAAGTTCCAGATGTTCAGAAGTTCCTTATGCCAGAAGCCAAATGTCTTATTCCTTAATCTGATCCTTTTTATAATCCCAAATGTCCAATATATTGCAGAACCTGAAATACGGGTATGAAAACACTAATGCTTCCTTTGGGTACTCCGAATGAATGCTCGACTTCAAACAAAACACGAGAGCGTCAGCTCTATATGTCCTGATCGAAAGGGGGGGATTCACTGCTCGTCCCTCCGGTCTACGGCTGCCTTTATATAATTTATCTAACGCTGAAAGGAGAAAGGAACGGAAGAGTATCCGAGAGAGCTCGGGAGAGTAACCGGGAAATTAGTACATGACAGAACTGTATGACTGGGAGACGCATGGCACAGGCTTCTGGGCGGAAGCCTGCCCGTAGCTTTTTGGTATATTAACTAGACCTGTTGAACGTCAGTTTCGTGGTTAAATAATAAATACGGAAGGTTTTGGATGTTTTTCGTGCTTTAGCTAATATAGCGCCAAGACCTGTTGGTCTTGGTGCTTTCGTCGCGCCTCCTGACATGGTTATTCTAAGCCCCTCATTGGCTCTGTACTCTCTTGGCTTGCTCCGTCCAAGCCCAGCCGCGTGTCAGAGTTGTGCTGACACCTCGGAAGCCTTCCCGCTTCTTTTGATGCCTGTCAATTGGCTCGGATAGCTAACCGCTCCTTCGGTTAGCTAGTTTCATCCTCGGGTGGTTATCCGCGTCATCATGATGCCTGCCCCGCTGTGGGTGGCTAACCGTGAGTTGGTCATGGTGGTTTGAGCTATTCGTCGGGAATCTCCGTTCTCCTTTGAACACGCTAGATTCCCTGTTTTTGTATACGCCTTGGTCAGAGTCATGGAATGACCCTACATAGTCCTCGCGCCAACGTCTGTACCAGACATTATCCCTTTAGATAATAGTCCTGAATGGATAGTGTATGTCCTTGGTTGGAAACGTGCAGGTTAACCCCAATCTATAACAGATGGTTGGGTAGTCCTTTAGCTAAACGATCCTAGACCCCTTGGTAATCTAGCCTTCTTACAGAGCCGTCATACGATTGAGCCTAGTCTCGCTTTAACACATGCCGGGTTCCATTAGCTAGCGAGTCGGACCTCAACCTAGCCCTCGTAGAGATATCTTATAGATAAACGCCTTATAGCTTTCAGCTAGACTTGTAGTAAAGGCGAAATTGAAAGATTTCAAGCCTGGTCCTATAGCCGGCTTATCAACAGCAAGAATCTACCGGAGGGGTGGAAGAATGTGGACCCCAAATACCGGTAAGCCTGACGCTGTCAATGCGGATCGCCCTCACGGATAAGATCAGCTTTTTGTACATGATGCTGCTTGCTCTAGATGCCAATTTCCGCCTCAAGAACCAGTTAAGGGCCAATGAGCACCAGGACCCATCACTTGGCTCCGGGATGGGCTATTTTGTCGAATCGACGGCGTACAAGGCACACCTCAGGGACTACATCACAGAAAAGGATGTATGTGGCTTATATTTGCACGATGGTCGCTACTAATATGGTGATTGCAGGTTAGCTCCTGCATCGCTTTTGCCGCGCTGCTGCAGAAAGAGACGCGGCTGACCACGGGACTGCGCGTTTTGGGCGTCGGTGGATGTCTTTGTGCTCGCCACGGTGTGGTCCGCCCATTAGGCCTGGGGGATCTGCAAAAGGGGGAACGGTAAGTGTGCTTGGTCCACGGCGATCCCTGTATTAACCGCCGTGTAGTTATGCAAACATGGATTACATATTCTTATCAGCGATGGCGGGTGTAGCTGTCCTTCTACTTGCCGTTTCTTATGACATCGCGTGCCAATGGAAGGTCCACCTGAGGGAGCGCGCGAAAAAGATTGAGGCAACGACACCCATCACCACCTCCCTCAACGAGTTCGAGATACAGTTTGCGCTGCCAGTATGGCATGCTGTGGCACACGAGGTCACTTGTCAGACCCAGAACTTGCTGAGCTTTGCTGTCGGGGTTGGGCGAACGGATGGGGAAGGCATCGAAAGGACCTGGGCAGTACTGAATCCTATCGGATTTGCGACAAAGGAGATGGGGGATGGCGCTCGGCACGATGCGATCGAAAACAAGGTCGACCATCTGAATTTTGAGAAGAACATAGGACAAGGTGGGTCTATACGACCATACGTGCTGGGTGGCTAAACTCATGGACTCTATAGGGAACACGTTGGCCCGAAAACTGATTGTCGCTATTGCGGAGCGCGACAAGCAGGTTGCAGACTTCAAGGAGGTCGATCGCACATTGACGAGGGAACTGCCGCAGAAGTGGAAGACACGGATCACGGATTGGCTGAAGGATCCGTCGCAGCCAAATCCATATGCCCTAGAGGGCGGGGCAAGCAGTGAGTACACGGTCTTTGCGCAGATGGAGGAGGCTGTTAACATGTCAACTAGCAGGGCCCAGCAAAGCGGCAGTCCTCAAGGAGCTGAAGGCGGCAGAGGCGCAGGATGCTGAGGAGGGTCGAGCCCCTCTGACGGACGGGAAGTCCACCATGTCTTCCTTCCTGAAGGCTGGACTTCAGCTAGAAGAGACGCAGTACGTTGTCGGCGTTGTTCCTTGAGCCGCGCGCTAACAGGGTACAGGCAACGTATCAGGGCAGAGGTGAAAGGTGTCACTCTGGTCACTGCAGACCGCTCGAGCCAAATACAGGAATTGCGGAACTCATTATGCAAGAAGATTAGGACGTTCCAGAGGCTACAAGAGATCTACATGCCAGGAGTGACTGCGTTGAGGGGGGAGGAGGAAGATGCTCGGGACCAGGATGCGCCGGCGCCCAAAGCAGAGCATATCAAGCTATGGATGCCATCCGACCTGACGCCGCTACAGCGGCGCGCGGCGTCGCGCCCAGGCGCGGGAGAAGCGGAGTCAAAACTCCGTGCGGGACAGTGCACTGACACGCTTATCAAACTGCGCAGCCGTCTGCACGCGCAGCGTCATCTCATATCCTGGCGGAATTCCAATTCCGTGGGTCAACGGGCGGCAACACGCTCAGCAAGTCTCATTGGGCGTGTTGGAGACCGTGTCGGTCGAATAGCGGACAAGTACCGCCATGCCCGAGCGGCGCTCATTCAGCTGAAGGGGATCAACTTTGCACCCGAGTTCAAAGAACTCAAACCCTCGGATCTGCACGTCAACCAAGAGCAGGAGAGCGATGTGGTGTCAAGAAAGAAGCTGGCGCGTCTGGGGTCGGCAGGGAGAAAGTCACGCAACGAGCCAAGCACAGCCTCGGCGAAGGTCGCATTGTCATGGATCTGGCTAGTTGGTGGTGGGCCCGGGGAAGAAGAGGCGGCCCTACATGCCAGTACGTGATACTACTTGATGGTGCAGCCGAGGGTACTGACTGATATGGGTGCAGCGGTGCGGGTGGAGTGGTGCAAAGCGAAAGCGCGCAAGGATCGATGGGTGGAGGAGGTGTTAATACTGCGGGAGGAGATGAAACGTGTCCTGCGCATCTTGCGCTGGACACAGGGGGAATGGCTCGCACGCGCTGTGATGAGGCAAGATGTAAGAGCGGAGCTAGCGGCAGGTTTACGGGCGTACGCAATGCGTCAGGTCCAGGTGCACCGTCGCCTGGCACTCGGATTTCACGCAATCTGGAACCGTTCCGTCGCTACTGCAGTGCGAGACGTGATGCGGCAGGACAGGACGATATACCAGGAGATTCTAGATGGGCACACCATGGACAGCGCTCCAACTGTCTTATTAGAGGAGGTCGAGGAGGATGACATCGCGCAGGCTGCTTTGAGGCGCAGCTCAAGGACCAGGGTGAAGTTGGCCGGGGATATAGCGGGAAACGCCAAAGGAGTCATGGGGAGCAGCGCAGCGCCGGCGTCTGGCAACACTGTCATAACGGTGCCTCGACGCAGGCACAAGCGTGCAGAGTGATCCTATGTAGTGCTTCCCAATTAGGTCAGACAACTGATAGGCGGAGTACTGCCCAGAATGGACTCCGAATTAGGTCCATATTCCTGGATATACATTTGCCTGTGACTGGCAACACCAACGGAAATAGCCAGGGCCTTTTTGGTCCCAGTGTGCATGACTAAGATACATATTATAAGGGCAACAGCCAAGCGATAGCAACAGAATTATAAGTAATCATAGAGGGGGCCAGGGGGCTGGCTGGCTTCGGCCTGAATCTAAACCTCGCTTGTGGCTGCTACCACCAGTGAAGGCTTCCACCTACAGCTACGGGTGTCCGACGCCACTCCCGCCTCGTCTTCCAACGTCAACTACTGGCGTCATATTCGCGACTACGACTTGTCCAGCTTCATCTGTCTCTTTTCCAAGAGTGCTGTTTCGTCTGCGAAGGTCATCAATGTCTACTTGCATCTCTTGGAGTTCATGTCCTGCGTAGTGCGTATTGCTACGCACTACCCAGCGTTCCACTTCTCTAATTGACCACTCTGCGTTCTTTTTAGAGGGCCCATCGTGACGAATTTCCCCGGGAACCTCAGAGCATCGATCACAAGGTGGTGGAGCAATTCCTCTTCCAAGTGTCGGTGATCTATGGTTCCGCGCGCCGTCGCGACAAGGGAAAGAAGCACGACTGGGAGCCCCTTCATCAGGTTTTCTACGAGTTGTGCCATACGCAGCCTCTATTCGAGGTGCGTCCCTTTCTTTTCTAGATCCACTTGAGCCTACTTAACCACTATATTCGCATATAGACGCCGTTCGACCCATCTTTCGTGGTTCCAGATCCTCCAGAGCCCAACCCGTTCGCGAGCGGCGCCCCGCTCTTCGACTTTGACGCGCCCGAGCCTCTGACCAAAATGCCAAAGAAGGCCCGACCCTCCGCCGTTGTTGCTGCCACGCCTCCGCAGGCGTCTACATCCAAACAGGTAAGATTTCATCTTTATTGTTCTTTTGTTTTATAGCTACTCGCTAATCGGCAATTTCTGTAGGTTCTCGAGAAGCACCTCACGCGTTCCAAGAAGAAAGCCGAGGAGGTCGCGACTCCCGCCGCGCGCCCCATCAAGCCTCTTCCCGCCGCGCGAGCGAAACCCGCGCCCACTGCCTCCACCTCGAAGGTTCGGGCCGCCCCCTAGTTGCCTACCCCGGTCGAAGAGTCCGCCGAAGAGGACGAAGAGGTCGAGGAGATCTCGACCGCCGCCGCCGACAAGGAAGATCCCCTCCGGAGCCTGGGCAAGTTCCTTGCCAAGTTCAACCTGACATATGCTGGTGCGTATTTCAGTTCGCTACTTAGGTGGTTTTAGTATGGGGGTAATACTGTAACATTATTATTGGTAAGATCAGGAAATTTACACACCTCTCTCCACAGTTGTACACACCCCCTACTCAAACATACACACCTTGTGGTTTACAGGTACAGAAATCTACACCACTGAAAGTACACCAAAAAAATACACAAGTCAGAGATTCTGAAAGAAACACTGGTCTTTGGTTTCAATTGTCGTTTGACACACCTAGCACAGTTGGGTGCTTTTGTTACACATGTACTTTTTCTGATGATTCACACCTTGCATTCCAAATAACACTCCTCAGAGATCCCCAAATTTACCAGGACTTGGTTTTGTCAGGCATAATCTCCTGGGACATCAATACATCAGATCAATTGGCTCGAGTCACATCACATGTGGCTTCATTGCTCCCACATCCAAGGTCTGCTCGGAGTCTGGAGCCATCTGCATGATCTAGTTGAGAGCAATAGGGACAGAGCCGGAGCACTATCCCTGCTATGGATAATAGTACTCTATGGTTTAATTGTTTCTTAGCCTACTCCTACATGGGTGGCTTGGTTGAAAAGGCACCTGGAATGCTGTGTGGATCCCGTGTTGATGCCACATCAGCTGCTTTGATGTGATCTGATGGCCGACATCACTTGTGATCAATGGATGGTATAACCTGTGTGTTTTTCTTTTCAGAAGGAAGGAACATGTGTATATTTTGTAGTGACAAAGAAGGTTGTGTATTTGTGAGTATGACAACAAGTGTCATTTTTTACAACGGGGCAGGGGTGTGCATTTTTGACATAACTTATTCTGTCTTGATTTTGAGCTTTGAGTCGAGGGTGTGTAAGATTCTTTGGCATGTTACCACCTGTGTTGTTTTCTGTCAGTAGGGGGTGTGTAAACTCTCGCTCATATATGGGACCTTGTGCATAAAAGAACAAAATTTGCCAAAGTTGTGTCAATTTGGATGAAAGACCCCCAAGTAGTGTAAAAAATAATAATGTTACACTATTACAGCCATATTTTAGCTAACAGCTATTTATCCCTTATAGTGAAGCGGGACACTGCGGTGCAAGTCGCGACCCCGGTCCTTCCGCGAGTCACGGTTTTGCGCGGAATCCTTCCCCCGGACTTCCATCGCGTAAGTCCTTTTTCCACTATAAGTTTTTGTTGCGAGTTTTAACAAATGGTACAGTCGCTATTCATCTGTACCACCTGCTCCTCCCGCAACATCGTCTGCGTGTTTCTTGGTTTTAACAAGGCCTGCTGGGCTTGTCACGCCAGCAACCGCTCCGCTTGCACTTTCTCGATGACGGATCGCGTTCGGATGCAGACCGTGGAACGGCTGCAGGGGTTCTTGTCGCTGTCCAATCCGAGTGCGTGCGGCACTTTTTTTATTGCAACAGTTCGCTAACCCATTCCTTTAGACTTGCTCCTCCATCTTTCGCGCATGATCGAAGGCTTGCGTCGCGTCAACTTCGCGTACCGCATCTGTAAGGAGTTGGGGTAACGTTTAGCTCAACGACCAAAAGAACCGATCCAAGTTCTATATATTTAGAAGAGGATGCGGGTGGTTTTGGGTTAAGCTTCGGTTGCCTAACCACCCGCATCAATACGACTATATAGTACATGATGTGAATCAAAGATGTATGTAATGAAGTGAGCAATGGGACATGTGAGCGTGCAAGCAGGTGATATGCGGGCACCTTACACCCTCCCCCCTTGGACTGGTCTCACAGTCCTTTGCAATTTTAGTGCAGTAGAACGAGAACAATAATTATTATGTGTGTCCGACTCGGTTGTACAGGTGTCACACCAGCAGACCTACTCGGAGGCGCGCCGCGTTACGCCGCGGCCTCAAGCACCCATATTGACGTCCTCGTTCGGCGCGTCGGCGATCGGGCTCGCAGATACGTCGCCTGGGAAAGTGGGATAAGCGGATGTTAGCCCGGCGGGCAGCGGGGCATGGTGGAGCCGCGACCAGTGGTCCTCGTCGCTGAGCTGCACGGCGTCCTCGACATTCATTGGGAACCCGTGCAAGAATTCCTTGCTTGAGAGGTCGTCGCTGCCTTCCGCTACGTTGCGGTGCGAGCGGGCATACGACTCCAATGCAGTGACGGCGGACGTACCCGGGGCAATGCCGTGTTGTGCCAGCCACGCGGCAACTTGTGCCATTGTTATGTTCGTGGCATCGAACGGGTAGTTCTCCATGGGCAAGCTTGCCGTCTGGTAGCCGCCGATCTCTGTGTACGCATCGTAAGTTCCGTGGACCGACAGTAGCCGTGTAACCGCTTCGAGCCAGCGGGCGCGGTGGATGGACGAACCTCCATCCTCCCGTGCTGGTAGCAGCCGGCTGAGCGTGACCCAGGCCCGTACGTCGGTGGACCGCGGCGTCGCGTTGGGCGTCGTGGGGAGCTCGCCCTCAGCGGTCCGCATGCCCTTGGGCCATTGGCTGGTCGGTATTCCCGTATACCAGTCAATCGCGTCTTGCAGTGTCATGCTAGCCGGGTGTAACGGATGGATTGCTAAATATCCGTCACTCGCCAGCACAATCTCTACTTCTCCTGACTCAAGCTTGGCACCACCATCAGCGCCAATATATCACACTCCTTCACCCTTGTTTCACTCAAAACCCTATCTAGTAGTAGTATATAAACCTGTAATGTCCGTAGTTAGTACCCTAGTCAATCGAATATCTACGCCACTTACCCTGCTGGTCCGACTACCCAGCGATCCGAATCCCGTTCTGTGCCGGAACTAGCCGCCGTCTTCCTTGCCGGCTGCTCTCCGTCACATCTTTTTAAGTGTCGATAACTTGTCGCTGCTTTGCTGGTTACCCCTCTGGTTGATCCCCCGAGTCTACCGCTTTGCTACCGACACCCTCTGCTCCGATTACTATGGACAACCCGACATACCACACACGCGGTGCTACTCGCGCGGGCATTTATCAAGCGCCTCCGTCCCTCTTCAGTCCCGCTCGCCTATCGTTCGGCACCGTCGACACTGGGGACTTGCTTGATCTGGAAACCCCCGCCATCGATCCGTCGATGAGCACCGCTGCTTCGGCAGTGAGAACCACCCACGCTTCGGCGTTGGGATCCGTCACTTTGGTGACGAGACCGCCCAGTGCCTCGCGCACTGGAGACCTTTCCTCAGAGCTTCCCTCCTTACGAGGTCGCTCAGTAGACTTCGGCGTGCTTGGTGATGCACCAGCGCCACCCGAGAACGAGGATAGTAGGGGCTGGGCTCCTGTTACATCTAAGACCTCGCGATCCCATCGTGAGTTTAAATTGAATAGGAGCGCACATACAACTGGGTATGCCTCTGATTCTACCTCGGAGACTGAGTCCACCATCGCGCGAGCAACGCGCGAGCTGAGCCATGAGCAGCGCGAGGTCCTTGCGCTGCGTCATGAAGCATATGCCGCCCAGTTGCGGGCGGGCTTGGGGCGCCAAGCAGTGCCTGAAATTAATCAAGGCCCTGCGGAGTCTGACGTTGAGGGGGATGTCAATCGCTCCGACGGCAATGCCCCCGAGGAATTCGAGTCTTCGGGTGAAGACTCAGCAACCCCCGTCGTCGTCCCCGCTGTGAAGCGCTGCGCGACGATAGAGGAAGTCGAAGATGAGGAAGATCTCATCAGCTTCCAGCCCTTCGCCGGTCCATCCAGCGAGAAGGGCAAGGGCGCCGACCCACGTAACTGGGGCGGAATCAGCTCGCTTAACCAGTTCTCGGAAAGCGAGCTGGATGCTCAGCGCGACGCGCTGCAGGATTATGCTGAAATCAATCGCATAATCACACAGGAGGATGCTACGACACCTCCTACTTTCTTCGCCGATGTGTTGGCACATTCGAGCGCCCTTCTGCTAAGGGCAAGGCTCATCGAAGACGTTCGAAGAGTCCTAAGTCAAGGAAGGTCAAGGTTGAGCAACCTACTAGAGTTGAAGTCACCTCGAAGCCTCTGGAGAACATCCAGTCCTCCAAGGTTGAACCTGCAAAGTCCAAAGGATTTGCATCTGCCTCCGGCCGCGATGCTACCGATCGCGAGTCTACGTCCGGACAAACCGCTGCAGAAATGCATGCTCTGCTCGATAAGAAAATTAGCGAGTTGAAAGAGCTTGAAGCGAGGCAGAGTGCTGAAATGCACAAGAAGAACACCTTGCGCGCTTCAACTGTGATGAAGCGCGACACGCCCATTACCCGGGGTGTTACGCCTGGTAGAATGGCCGCAGCGAACTTCTTTGGGAGGTCTCTGCGTCGCACTCCAGCAGCTTTTGCTAATGCCCAACCGCCGCCATCCGGCCCGTCAGACGAGTCGAGTTCCAGCTCGAGCGACAGCTCCAGCTCCTCGAGCAACGGCGGGCCTGGATCATTGCCGCGCGGTGCGTCGAGTCACCGCTTGTCGTCTAAACGCAAGCGAGGGCATGCGCGCAAGCATAAAATGCTGCTGAAGCCCATTCCGCCATCGCGGTACAATGGTGAACCTAACGCAAACGCGATCCAGCGCTTTGCCAGAGAAGCGAAGACTTACGTGACAATGGGACGTGTTCCGAGAGACGAACATGTCTTCTTCATTTCCTATTATCTGGATGGGAGAGCACTCGATTTCTATAGTCAGGTCGTCGTACCTGATGAGGCCAACTGGGATCTCAAGAGATTCTTTATTGAATTATTTGAATTCTGTTTCCCGGTCGATTTCCGCAACGAACAGAGGAAGCGCCTTAGCCGGTGCTTCCAGAATGCGAAAGACGTTGCTGCTCACATTGCAGAATGGTCCGAAATCTATAACACAATTGGGTTAGAAGATACCCAAGAGAAAATTGTCATGTTGTTTAACAGTCTTGCTTACCCGATTCAGACTGAGATATATCGAAAGGGTCTTGACCCCGAGGTCGCTACTTGGGAGGTGATCGCTAAGGCCGCCAGCGAGGCGGAAATCTTGGTGAAGATTGACCGAAAGAACCGAAAAGCAGATAAGACGGGCTATCAGTCCGACGAAGATGAACGCACCGACGTACCGGTTGAAAGTGTCGACTCAAAGGCCGACAACGATGAGAAGCCTTCCACGCGCGGCCGTGGAGGGCGCGATGATTCCCGGCAAGCGCGAAACGAAACCCTCCGCGTCGCTGCTGCTGAAGTCCAGGCCCCGGACGAGCGCCCTCAAGCGCAGGGAGACCGCGACGAGTTCATGCGCAAGGGCTTATGCTTCAACTGCGGAGGCCGAGGCCATCGCGCTCGGGACTGTCCGTCTCCAAAGTCAGCAAGGTTCAAGATTGAGGCCGAAATTGCGTCGCACGCGGTGAATATCCCTCATGGTCCTTCCTCGCGCGATGCGCTGTACGAAAGCACCACAATGCACGTCGGAAGTTTGCGCTTTGAACTCCCGCTCGAAGTCGAGGAGGGCGGGGTGGAACCCATTGAATTTTTCGAAGATTTTACATTGGACTTGGCCGATAAGTCTGTGAAAAGCCAGGATGATATCGACTTCGAGACTGACCCTGTCTCTGATATGCCTATGATTGAGGCCGCGTCCCCTTCGGGTACCTTCCCGATGCACGATTGCTCCCCCGCGAAAGACTTGTGCAGAGCCGCGGACTTGCGAATCGATCCGCTTGTCGGTTGTGTACTAGGCATCAGCAGTTTGGACGCTCAAGAAATGTTCAAACGTGTACTCACCGATTCCGGTGGGCCTTTGGACATCCCTATAAGCGCGGTGGACATCGGTCCATGCACGTTCGCCGTGCTCTCAAACTTTGATGCAGATGGAGTTCCTGATGCTCCGACGGCCGCAATGGAGGGCGGCCACACCAGGAGGTCACCAGATGAGGACTTAGTTCCGACGTCGGCGTATGACACCGACGTGGGGACCAATGCAGACAGTGTTGACGTTGCGGACATGGCGAGAGGAGACAAGGAGGCCCAGGGTGCACAGCCTCACGCAGATCCCACTGATCCGTCGCCTGTCGGCCCGATTGCCGCGGAAGCAAATCACAAGCGCACCGATTGTCACCATGAAAAAGGATTTGAAGAATTGAACTGGGTCGCTCATTTGCAGAATGCTCTAGAATGCGCATCTTCTGACGCTGGATTGCGCTATCAACGTGTGAGACTGCAATGCAGCAAAGCTTGATTCTCGAACAATGATCACGAAGTCTAGGTCGCCGCGTATCAACGACCTGGAGGGCGGATGTAACGGATGGATTGCTAAATATCCGTCACTCGCCAGCACAATCTCTACTTCTCCTGACTCAAGCTTGGCACCACCATCAGCGCCAATATATCACACTCCTTCACCCTTGTTTCACTCAAAACCCCTATCTAGTAGTAGTATATAAACCTGTAATGTCCGTAGTTAGTACCCTAGTCAATCGAATATCTACGCCACTTACCCTGCTGGTCCGACTACCCAGCGATCCGAATCCCGTTCTGTGCCGGAACTAGCCGCCGTCTTCCTTGCCGGCTGCTCTCCGTCACACCGGGCGCCCCGGATTGTCGCCGACTTCCTCCGTCAGTGCGACGTGTTCGTCGTCGGACGTCGGTGACGTACCGAGTTGCGCCGCGCGAGATGTGACGGCTTCGATGGCGGCTGGTGGTGTTGTCTCATCGCCAGAGTCGCCGCTCGCGTCTGGGACGTCGTCCGTCTCGATCGACGCTGCGCGTGGCGCGCCCATCGGTACTGGGTTCGTCGTGCCCTGGAATGGGTGTGTAGCGCGACCGGCGTTAGCGAGCTTGGGGCGTCCGCGGTGGCTGCCGCTAACAACGGTCTTGTACTGGGCGACTGCCTGGTTTTGATATTGCAGCAGCGTGACCTCCCCGATCGTGCGTGGCAGCGTCGGGTCGGACCCTAATCTTGTCATTGCGTGCTTGAGGAAAGCCAAAGTGGCGGCGTCACCCCGATGGACCCAGCGCAACACGTTGCGCGCTTGGTCGACGGTGGTGACCGGCTGCGCGCTCGCCCATGGTCCGGCGTCGGCGGATTCGAGAGGAACCTTGATCTTCGCATAGATGCGTCCTGCGTTGGCGCCCGCAATTGCGCGTTCCCAGCGGACACCCTCGTTGTCGGCGTAGTTCGCCGGTGTCTTGACGTCGTCGTCGCCATAGTCGCTCGTGTCGTCGAGTATGGTGTCCTCGGGGAACTGCGGGTGGCCTGCGTAGTCGCGAGGGGCGGCGTTGATATTGGGCGGGAAGATCGTCCGCGTCCACAGCCCATCCACAGGCCGAGAATCAGGCGCACTATGGTACGTCCTATTGTCGCGCTGTGGAGTCCGGCCGCGCCCAGCGTACGAGCCTCCTTGTCGGTACTCGCCACGGCGCCCGTCCTGGTATCGGTGGGGGGCGTCGTTCCGGCCGTGGTGGCGCTGCGGCGACGGGGAACGGTTGCGTCCCCACTGTGGTGCGTGGTCCTGGTACTGGGGATAGCGAGGGGCACGCTCGTCGCGCCAGCGGTAGCTGTGGCGCTCGTCGCGCGATGCCTCACGTCGCCCGTAGCCTCGGTCGTAGTCCGGTGTGCGGCGGTCGTATGTCGAGCTCGACGTGCTGCGCGATCGCGGGGACATGCTGCGCCGGCTCCCGCGGTCGCGGTAGTCGTAGTGGTCACGCACGTCGCGGCGAGTCAGCAGGCGGTCTGCAACGGCTTCGCCCGCGGCGCAGTACTTCGGGGATGACGTCCGTAGTGTGGCATGCCATAACTGCAGTCGGGGGGGTTTTTTCTTTTGGGGGGGGGATATTGAACTGTGCGGGAGATGAAGAGAGTGTGTGATCTTGATTTGAGGAAAAACTGAAACGTCGGTAAAGACAGTGTGCAGTGGTATCAGTGATGGGTCGGCCGGGTATATGTTTGTTTTGACCGACCATCCGCTCCGTGATCCTGTCATCACGGGGCGCGCGGTAGCTCCTTCCAGCTAGTAACGCCCATCGCCTCGTAGTACTGGTCCAGGGCGACACAGTCTTCGAGGTGGTGGGGTGGTTCCCAGGTGTAGTCGCCTGCGGTCCACTTTACGTGAAATTTTAGTGTGCGAGCAGCCCATCGATGTGTTAGTATTTCGTCCACTTGCCACTCCTGGTCGTCTGGCATGCCAAAGTCATAGAAGCGGTTTGCCTCACGGCTGGGAAAAATCACATCGTCGTTTGCTTCATGGGGCCGTAGGAGCGAGGCATGGAACGTGGGGTGATTGCGCCGGCGTTTCAGGTCGTCAGACAGTGCCAAGGTATACGTGGATGTCTCCGGGTGACTCTGGGTGATCTCGAACGGGCCGATGAACTTGGGCGCTAGTTTTCGCGCACACCCTTTTGGCAGGTTCAAGTTCTTGGTTGACAAGTATACCTTCGACCCAGTGTCGTATGGTGTTTCAGGGCGTCGGTGCTTATTAGATTGTACTGTGGACCGGATACGCGCTGCGATTATGTTGTCGTGTGCGATGACTAAGTTTGCCAACACTGCAGTGATCTCCAAAAAATTCCTCCAGAAAATAGGCACAGAACTAGGTTGTTCACTTTCCCTGCCAACTTTTACAGGAAGAAAAGCCATAATAAAATGCTGGCTTTTTCACCTGAGTTTGTCTTGATGAAAAGGTGCTGTTATACCTGGGGAAAACATGCAGAAAAAGGCTGGCTTTCTTTGTTACTTTTTCAGCAGGAAACCAATGTGATTTTCCCATGGGAAAAACAATGCCTTTTGTTTCCCTGAGTAAAAGATGGCCTCTTTGTCTAGGGCTTTGTGTAGGTAAAAGTCCAACTTTTCCCTCACAATCTCCACCTGTAAAAGACCATCTTTTACTTTGAGAGATTGCTGGGCAACTGCATTTTCATATAGAATGACATCTTTCCAGCAATCTCTTGAAGTAAAAGATGGTCTTTTACAGGTGGAGATTGTGAGGGAAAAGTTGGACTTTTACCTACACAAAGCCCTAGACAAAGAGGCCATCATTTACTCAGGGAAACAAAGGGCATTGTTTTTCCCATGGGAAAATCACATTGGTTTCCTGCTGAAAAAGTAACAAAGAAAGCCAGCCTTTTTCTGCATGTTTTCCCCAGGTATAACAGCACCTTTTCATCAAGACAAACTCAGGTGAAAAAGCCAGCATTTTATTATGGCTTTTCTTCCTGTAAAAGTTGGCAGGGAAAGTGAACAACCTAGTTCTGTGCCTATTTTCTGGAGGAATTTTTTGGAGATCACTGCAGTGCAAGGCACGCGTGACAAACTCCTTGACGCCCGGTAGTTCCGTTGGTGCATCAAGGATGTTGGTCAGTCGCGGCACGTAACCGTAGTTGAGCTCGAACGGGGCAAATCCAGTAGATGCGCTAATACTCGAGTTGATGGCAAATTCGGTCATTGGGATGTGGTAAACCCAGTCTTTCTGGGTGGGATCAACCGTAGAACGAAGGATTTGGGATACGTTGCGTATGGCGCGTTCGGACGCGCCGTCGGTTTGAGGGTGGAATGAGGTTGACATCAGTAGCTTAGTTCCTGTGAGGCGATGCAGTTCCCTCCAAAATTTCGATGTGAACTTCGAGTCGCGATCCGAAATGATCGATGCGGGCATCCCGTGAAGTCGTACGACGTCCCTCAAATAGATCCAGGCCACGTCGGACGACGTGTCTGTCACTTTCATGGGACTCAGAGCAATCATGCTAGTAAGCCGGCAGATTATCACAAGGAGGTAATTGTACCCTAGGCAATTGGGAAATGGACCAACGAAGTCCATCCCAATTGAATCCCAAGGGCAGGAAGGAATAGGCATCGGGTGTAGTAGTCCCGTAGGCGCCTGCGTGCTTGACTTGTTCATGGCGCAGTTGCCGCAGGACACGCAGAATCGTTCTATATCAGTGCCCATTTTCGGCCACCAATACCACCGGCGTACGTACTCAGAAGTCCTGAGGTCACCATAGTGTCCCAAAGTAGTGTGGGACTGATCTAGTATGATCTCGTTCATTAGGCGAGCTCCTGTGCGCCGGGGCACGCGGGGAATACAGAGGACTTTGGAGCGCGCAGCGTTTTTGCAGTAGAGTAATCCATCTTCCATGGTAAATTGAGGGAATGCTGCTGGCGCAGCCGCTACGTGCTTCAGGATGGGGTCGCGTTCGTATCCCGCGCGTACGTCTACTAGGAACCCGGGGTCACCTTCAACCGAGGGTTGAAGGGGAGGAGCGGCGTTGAGGGTGTCTGCTAGCGATATGGCGGACGTGTCAAAGCCCTCCGTTTCGAGTTGCTCCGAGTGGGCCTCTAGTTCGCGGGACTCGATGATCCTGTCCTCTAGGGGCTCTCGTATTCGGCGCGTGAACAACTTTGCGGGGCCAGTTGTCAGCTCAGCAGCACGGAGAGGCCCCATATCCTCGAGGTCGGGGTCCAGACGGGCGTCGGCAGTGACGAAGGCGTCGGGGTAGTAGTTGTCAGAGGGTTCGTCGTTTTCATAGAGGCGTGATAAGCAATCAGCGACTTTGTTTTCGATACCCTCGACATGTATAATCTCGAAGTCAAATCGTGACAAGTACTCGTCCCACCGAATTATGCGGCCATTGCCGCCAGAGCGGGCGGCTGTCTTGACACTGGTTAACGCCTTATAATCTGAGGCGATGATGAACTTGCGGCCGATGAGCTTATCCTCCCATTTGAGGAGACTTTCAATGATAGCCAGGGCCTCCTGTTCGTAAGTCTTGTATGATCGTTGAGCGGCCGAGAATTTCTTTGACATAAATCCCGCGGGTCGGCAGGTCTTCCAGTCTTTCCCTTGTCCGTATAGGGCACCCACGCCTACTACAGAGGCGTCGCAGATGATCCAGATTGGGTCAGGGTTGAGCGCGTCAATTGGTCGGAGTATCGGTGTCTTGCGAACAGTGGTTTTGATGCGCTCCAGGCAAAGTTGATGGAATGGTCGCCAGGAGAATGGCTGTCCCCCGCGACATATCGATTCCAATGGGGATGTGAAATGAGCCACGTCCGGCAGGAATTGAGCGAGATACTGGATAAGCCCCAGTAGCCGTTGTACTTCAGTGAGCGAGCGCGGGGTTCGCCATTCGAGCACCCTTGTCAGCTTGTCGTCATCGGCGTGGAGTCCAAGATCATCGATTACATGCCCGAGGCAGTCCATTCGCTCCGAATACAGGTCACATTTCTTCCGGCTGAGGTAGAGTTGCTGCTCCCTCAGTCTCGAGAGGACTAGACTTAGGTGTCGCTCGTGGTCGTTCACTGCCATCAAATAGATGAATATGTCGTCTAGATAAACATGGACGAAGTCGCCGATGACATCCCGGAATATCCACGTCATGAGGCGTTGAAATGTAGCTGGGGCGTTGCAGTCCCCTTGCTGCATGACGTGCGAGTATGCAGTACCAAACGGTGTAGCGAATGCGGTCTTCCAGACGTCCGCGGCAGCGATGCGGATCTGTTCGTAAGCATCCGACATATCTATTTTAGATCGGTACTTCGCGCGCGCGACGTCCGTGCGAATGGCATCCTGGTCGGGAAACGGTGTAACATCCTTGATGGTGTTTTCGTTCCGTTGGCGGGCGTCGACCACGGTGCGGAGACCACTGTCCTTCTTTGGCAGACACAGTAGGGGAGCTGCTTGGGATGCGGGGCTCATTTCCCACCAACCAGCATCCACATACCGCTTCATCTTCTCGCGCAGTAGTGGTCGCAAGGCTTCTGGGCAACGGGGCATATGAAAGTTGTATGTAGCGGACTCATCAATGAGGTTTATCTCGTGGTTGATGGCGCGAAATGGTGGCAGTATAGGCGGGATTGGCCCCATGAGATCCGTGCTTGCTTCGTACCAACGGGCTCGGAGCTGGGGCACATCTATGTCGGTGAGATCGGGGTCCGCGGCCGGGGCCCGGGTGCTGTACAGTCGGACTACGTCTTCGGCGTAATGTATTAAGTTGGAGTATTCCGATTCGGGTATCATTATTAGAGGTGAGTCGCAAGGGAGAGTAGGTAATGGGGCGATATCGGTGTCGCCTTCGTCTTCAAGAGTGATTAGGGGTGCCACAATACGGCGGGGTTGATAATAGTTGTACAAGGGGAGTCATGGGTACCAGCCCTCGTGCTCCCGGTTTCGGGGTGGGTAGCTCGGCGGTCTCGGTCAGATAATTCTCTGACCGGTGCGCGTCGAGCTAGTCACGCCGGACCGCGACTACTGGGGTTGGTTTCCGACCCTCGCGTCGCCAATAGGGACGCTTCTTCCAGCGTAGAAAGTGCCTTGATGATTCGGCCGTTTGGGAAACGAATTTCCCGTCGAGCGAAGTCTAGCACCAGCCCGTGCTTATTCATGAAGGGTGTCCCTATGATTCCATCATAGCGATCGAGGTTAGCCAAGTCAAAGTAGACGTGCCCCTTGATGCCACCGAAATTGACTGCGGGACGTGCCCCATAGTTTATCTTGGAGCGACTGCCTACGCATCCCAGTTGTAATGTAACCTGTTCATTAAGTTTGAAACTCTTGCAGTTGGTTATGCGGGCGAATTCCGGCGTGAGGGAGTCTATGTTACTGCCCGAATCGAATAGCATGTAGGCCGGGGTCCCGCATATCTCGATCTGTGCCGCGAGGCAGGCAATGTCCTTTCTCAGTCGCGATGGTTGGTCGGTCTCAAGAATCTCCTTGCGATTGACATTGGAGAGGTGTTCGATATGTTGTGCAAGCACCTGTACCCGAGACCCTGGGTCGGCATATAAGTCGTTCTCTGGGTCGCGAGGCGCCAGATGGTTATGGACTGCCTCCCCAGGAAGCCGATGTGGTTCGGTGTCGAGGAAGCCGTGTCGGTCGTGGAAAGGTGGCGGAGCCTCCTCAGCCCAGGTAATCGTGGGCAGTGTGGTTTGGGCTCGCACGTTGAGCTCCGCGGCCCGCTCACGTATTGCCAGTGATAGCGAGGCTTCGTGGGCGCGACGAAAGTCGGGATTGAGATAGTGGTTATCCGGAAGGGGTTGGGCCTTGACATACAGGGTGCCGCGATGGTCAACGTAAGTAAGATAATGCTCTGCGACTGAATCGCTGAGCATTACCAGGGAGCGAAGTATACACGCGTCGTCGGGACGCGGCTCGGGTACCGGGCGGAATTGATTGGCAGGTGGGTATTGATCGGTGTTTAACGGAAGATCCTCGCTGTCACCGTCGTTACTGCTCGACCATTGCACCGGCGGGTATCCGCTCGCAATTGCTGCAGAGTTGAGGGCGCAAGCGCTGGGTCGAATATGGCGATCCCAGGAGTCTAACTGTCCGTCCTCGGTGGTGTCGCCGTTATGGTCCCCATGGAGTTCTGCGTTTAGGTGGGTTGGATCCGGGCGTGTCATGGCGCGTCTGCGTTCACTGATTGAGAGAGATTCCCACTTCTCAGCATACGCCGCCCTCTCGGCTTCAGCGCGAGCTGTTCGCTCGATCAGCTCGACAAGCATGACCGATGCTACCGGGTCGCCCTTGCCGTCGATCACGAAGTCTGATTCAGGTACCATAATGGGCTCATCGTCGTCGAGCGTAGGCAGGTGGAGGGGTCCAATGAGGGGGCCGGGGCCGAGCACCCTCATTGCTCGTAACTGGGGTCCCTCCATAAGTGGGTCCGCCATTAGTTCCGTACTGGGCTCTGAAATCTCGTCCCATAGTGCATCAGACCCCTCGTCGTCGGCCTCGCCCTCGTCCGAACTCGAATCGGGGGTACCGGGGTAACTCGGAGGTGGGGGTACCTCCCACACTACGGGGGGGTGTCTCCACCGGCGACCGATCATCAATCAAGGTGCGGTTGCCCTCGAGTTCCTCGTTGGAAGAGTCAAGATCTGATATAACTGCAGGGCGGTACACGGGGTATCCTTCAGGGTCGTCGGGCCGGACGACCTCTCCTTCCAGTGTCTCGCAGAGGTCGGGACGGACACTGTATTCAAATCGGAGGCGGGCCAGGAATGCATTGGCGTGGAGAGTGCGCTCTGCCACTTCACTGAGCCAGTCTGCTGAGAAATGGACAGCGCTCTCAACCATGGATCGCGCCGTATTGAGGATGCCCCATCACTGCAGTGATCTCCAAAAAATTCCTCCAGAAAATAGGCACAGAACTAGGTTGTTCACTTTCCCTGCCAACTTTTACAGGAAGAAAAGCTATAATAAAATGCTGGCTTTTTCACCTGAGTTTGTCTTGATGAAAAGGTGCTGTTATACCTGGGGAAAACATGCAGAAAAAGGCTGGCTTTCTTTGTTACTTTTTCAGCAGGAAACCAATGTGATTTTCCCATGGGAAAAACAATGCCCTTTGTTTCCCTGAGTAAATGATGGCCTCTTTGTCTAGGGCTTTGTGTAGGTAAAAGTCCAACTTTTCCCTCACAATCTCCACCTGTAAAAGACCATCTTTTACTTCAAGAGATTGCTGGAAAACTGTCTATCTATATGAAAATGAACTTTCCCAGCAATCTCTCAAAGTAAAAGATGGTCTTTTACAGGTGGAGATTGTGAGGGAAAAGTTGGACTTTTACCTACACAAAGCCCTAGACAAAGAGGCCATCATTTACTCAGGGAAACAAAGGGCATTGTTTTTCCCATGGGAAAATCACATTGGTTTCCTGCTGAAAAAGTAACAAAGAAAGCCAGCCTTTTTCTGCATGTTTTCCCCAGGTATAACAGCACCTTTTCATCAAGACAAACTCAGGTGAAAAAGCCAGCATTTTATTATAGCTTTTCTTCCTGTAAAAGTTGGCAGGGAAAGTGAACAACCTAGTTCTGTGCCTATTTTCTGGAGGAATTTTTTGGAGATCACTGCAGTGCATGCCCGACTGGTAGATCCTCGGGGCATACGGAGTCGTTCGTCGATTTTGGCGAGTGCGTCACGGCCCAGAGTGTTGACCCCAGACAGGCAGTTACGCATTCCCCGCAACTGGTCGATTCGACGGACAAGTGGATCCATCAAAGGGGCCAGCTCATCTATCGTCATCAATCCTATCTCAAGGGCGGTGGGCTCCGGCGCCAGTGCTACAGCCGCAAGACTAGTGTGACGTCGAATATCTCGAATATTCTCGGCCATGGATAGACGCAGGAGTGCATCCCACTCATCAGCTACTGACCGGGGCCATGCACCCTCGCCATGTCTCCTCTCGAACGCTTCGGCTCGCATGGCAAATGACTCCACAGGGTCATCCACATAGTGGTGATCCCGCCGCAGTTCGGTAGTGACTCTCTCGCGCTCCAGCACGGTGAAGGGGCGCAATCCCCGAGATGCGCGGTGTCTCTCGATCGTTTGGCAGTCCTCGGCCGCCATGGAGCCAAAGTGCCCAGGTGCGCGCAACGACAAGGGAAGGGCTGACAACATTTCCAGGGCGGGCGTCGTCCCGACCTCGTCGTCGGCTGCGACTCGAAGCGCATAATATTGGAACCGAATGGTCCCCAGCCGTGGTTCCCCAAGCTCAGCAGCTTCTGCGAGGTTGGCCAGGTCGGGTCCGTGCTCCGGTTCCTCGGGGTCTCCCTCGCCCTCGTATTGCAAACCGCCCCAGTTATCATCTACTGGGTATTCATCGTCGCCAAGGTTGAGCTCGTTGTCGTCCGCGGCGTAGCTGTCGTAGACCCTTTGGGCTCCAAGGCGGGGCCGGCTGGGTGCCGGATCATTGTACTTGGAGCATATGGGGTCACTCCCGATGTGCCCAAGTACACCGCACTTAAAGCACGTCTTTTCGGAATGCAGCCCTGTTCCTACGCGGGGGGTAGGTCGTGGCCCGGGCAGGTGGCCAGTGGGATGCCCGGCTGGTGGGCCGGCAACACAATTTTTGGTGTCTGGGGTGGTCCTCTTCGGGAAGACCGATGTTTTGGGAAGCTCGGCGCGGGGTGCGTGGGTGGCCGTTGCTCTTCCTCGTCCGCCGCGTGACGTCTTTCCTGCTTCCCATAGCTGGCTTGCATGGTCCCTCATTTGCTGGATAGATGAGTAGGTAGGTGATATTCCCCGTAGGGCCATCAGATCATCGTGGAGTTCCGGGGGAATCTGCCGCATGAACCGTTGCCTAATGATAACCTCAGGCATGGGTTCCCTCATTCGCCGGGAGCAGGTTTCTAGCTCATCCATCAATCGGAGTGGGCCGTCTTCGGCGCGGTAACGGATGGCGTCGAAATCGCGCAAGGCGTGGTGCGCAGTTGCCGTCGTGATGAAGCGTCGGTGTAGGGAGCATAGTATATCAACAAAGCCCTGATGTACGTCGGAGTCCTCGTTTTCTACAAAGTCGATATACCAATCTAACGCTACACCTTCGAGTAGGCTTTTAAGGACGGTAACTCGGTATTCGTCGATATCGGGTCCTCCATAGAACATCGTCCTCATCCAAGAGACGGTTCTCTCAAGCCAGCGGATGAATTCCATGTGGTCGTCGACACCCGTAAACTTGCGGGGAGTGTCTAACTTGGGGGGTTTCACCCGGACGGGTAGGACGAGTTCTTCGCCCAGCTGTCGATCCACAATCCGGCGGATATTGTCGTCGGTTTCATTTCTGAATTCCTCAAAGACATCGCTCGGATCATTGGCGTTGTCGTTGGACGTCAGGTATCCTGTATGACTAACATTCCCGGGGCCTGGGCCCATTCTGGCCGAGGCGTTCGTGCGGGGGGGCCGATTCATGGCGGTGGAGATGCTTCCAATGTCCTCGAAGTGGGCGGTGGGAGCACCTGCCCGTATGCCGGGGTTTCCCAAGTCGGATCTCGGCTCAGTGAATGCGGCTGCTGCTCGTTCTCGGCGGTTGAGGGTAGCGGCTGCTCGGCGGTCGAAATCATCAGTAGTCTCGCCAGCGCGGCGAGGCGGTAGGGCAGCATCGGCCCCGCGTTGGAGTTCGGGGCTCACTGCGGCACCACCAGGGTCCCATGAAAGATAGCGAGTTTTTCTGCTACTTCATTCTGGAACTCGGTAAGTACCTCGTGTTCTTTGCGCGCATCATGTTGCTGATCGAGCACCATGGCAGTGGTGGTGAACAGGCGGTCTCAGCCCGTGGCCAGGGATCCACGAATGCGATTGAGTGTGGTCATTTGCTCGGACGATAGAGTGTCAGGGCCGATGGACGCTATGAGCTCGTTCACTCAGGCCTCTGGCGAGTTCCCCGTCGGGGTCGGACCCGCAGGGTCAGACACGCGGGTGAACACCATGTCAGAGGTGTCGGAGACCGTGGGCGCGGAGCGGTCGGACCCGGGACCGTTTGCAGCTTGCGCACGCAACACGTCCTCGGGTGCCGGTATGGATTCGTCGTCGATGAAATCGATGCGGAGCCCGGTTTCGACTTGCACGAGGTAGAAACCCCCAGTGCCGTCAGCCACCAGCTTGGCGGTCAGGCCAGATACCGCTCGAGGTGACGCGGTGCCCGGCGAAGGGGATCCGGGGGGAACGGGAGACGGGTCGCCACCAGTGGCGGCGAGCCCTCTCGCGATGGGGGGCGTTGTTCGAGCTCCCGAGGCGCTCACCGAGTCAAACTCGGCATGCGTTCTCACGGACTCGAACTGGGTATCGGCGGCTGACCCAGAGAGGTGTGGAGGATCGGCGCGCCAGTTTTC
The DNA here is from genome assembly GCA_029282135.1 of Mycena belliarum. Lineage (NCBI taxonomy): Eukaryota > Fungi > Basidiomycota > Agaricomycetes > Agaricales > Mycenaceae > Mycena > Mycena belliarum. Next base: position 41,822 of record JARJCN010000143.1, read on the forward strand.
GCTGAACGACGCAGGTGAGTTGGTGTCCTTGGACATTGTTACCGTGTCGAATTTTGTAGTATTGTTCTTCTAATCAATAGAGGTGCTTCGTGAGAAGCCAGTGTAGGTTCAAAAAAGTGTAAGGAGTTGGGGTAACGTTTAGCTCAACGACCAAAAGAACCGATCCAAGTTCTATATATTTAGAAGAGGATGCGGGTGGTTTTGGGTTAAGCTTCGGTTGCCTAACCACCCGCATCAATACGACTATATAGTACATGATGTGAATCAAAGATGTATGTAATGAAGTGAGCAATGGGACATGTGAGCGTGCAAGCAGGTGATATGCGGGCACCTTACAGCATCCTGGCCATTTATCAAATCCCGTGCCAGGGAGATCACCCGAGATCCAACTGAGCCAAAAGGCCACTATAATCGGTCATCCGATTATACTCTCCCGGACTATTTATACTTGATTAAACACATTTTGCATGCATTTAACACCATTGAATATCGCGACTACGAGACGTCCGTTGAGGAGTTCGCGGTCTTCTATTTCCAGACGAAGTCGATACTTCGTCCGGAGGACTTCGCTAAACGCTTCGAGGACCCCGACCTGATGCAGATGATCGAGGACTTGTTCGCGCGCCTCGACATCACTCGCGAGTCGGCTACCAACAAGTACTTCGATCGTCCCCCCCCGGTGGACATTGTAGCGGAGCCTGGGACGCCCCAGCTGGCCGAGGTCGACCCCAACCACGCGGTCTACCACCCGCCAGACCTGTCTCATGGCCTATCCCTCCAGGAGATCGAATTCGAGGAGCCCGAGGACCACCCTCCCTTCGTTCAACTCTCGGATGGGACCACGCCTCCAAAGGTCGCTACTCCACGCGTGCGTCTGTTCTCAAAGCGTGTCCGCGCCCAGGTCTTCGTTGAGGTGCCTCCGCGCGCTAGTGGTTCCAAGGATGCGTCGGCCGCAGCTCCCGCAATGGTTCCACCGCCGCCTCCATCTTGACCTCCTGCGTCGTCGTCTGCTGTGGCCACGGTTCGCAAAGGCCCGCCCAAGAGCGCGCCCAAGACTCCGCGTCCCTCGACTTCAATGTCGGGAAAGCCGCTCGCGACCTCGACGCCTGCTGCGTCCAAGGCCGCAACCCGCGACAGGAGTCGCCTGGTCCTGCCGCCGCCTATTGCGTCGATCGCTACTGGGAGCTCGCCGGCCCCTTCGCCGCCTTCATCGCCTTCGCAACCTGTGTTTATTCCTGGGACACTTCTTGTCAAGCCCTCGAGTCCAGATCGCGAACTTGCGTCCAGCGATCGCGGCTCTTCGCTGCCTCTCGATCCCGACACCACTCTTCCCAAGGAGCCGTCGGACGTCGTGATGGAACCCGCGGAGCAGGCCAACGACCAGAACGACGAGGACGAGGAGGAGGAGCAGCAGGACGAGGAGCCGGAGCCCGAGCGAGAGGACGAGCAGGAGTACGTCCCGGACGAGGAGCCTGACGCCCCGGGTGAGGACAAGGACTAGGTCCCCCCGCGCTGCGTCTTACATTTCTTTTGCGCATTGATATTGACTTGGACTTATACCACTCTGTTTCCTACTTACCAGCTTTTTCGCTAAATCGCTACACATGTATTCTACTTGTGTATCTCGCGATTTCACAGCTTTAGTTGGTAGTAGTTCGAGAACAGTTTGTGGTTCGCTATATCTTGAACAATCTATACTGCCTTGACTCTGTTCTAACTGTCTGAAGTTCTATCTAAGTTGGATTTTAACCGATTTCGTGATTTTTCAACTTAGAGCGAACTCTTCATTAGAACAAGTGTTTGATCACGTGGTCGTGATATCGTGATTCGCGATATTTCGAAAAGTCAAAACTTCAAAGATATAAACCGGTTCGCTACCTGGTATTTGCATACCAGGTCGCGGCATAGTTCTACCTCCCCATGTCATACATTGGCAATATTAGGTTCAAGATTTTATCCATCTTTTTCTTTCAAGGTCCGGTAGCTATCCGGTCCTTAATCTCTACAGTTGACGCAGAAATGTTGATTTAGCGAACTTTATATTTAGCGAGATTCATATGCCTGAGCCAGTATAATCATTATCCCGCTATGTCCACGTTTTACGGAACATCATGAGCACAGCCAAGTACGTTTCGCGAATTTCCATTGTAACCTGTTTTTGTACTTGAGTTGTTCTCGAAGCGCCGATCTTTTTTGATCCGACCGGTTTGTTTGCTTCTTTGATAGGCTCAGTTGCCGATCTTATCAGTTCGGCTCCTGGCTCAACTCCGATCAACTGTTTTGCCAAGTAGCGAACTTCCATTTCTGGATCTGTTGAGGTTTTTGCGAAACATCGCTACTGCATGGCACATCGAAATTTTCTTTCTAAGCCAGGTATTGCGTGCTTTGTTCGCTACTTTCCACATCGCGCCCTACTCTCCCCCCGCTCAAAGAAGAAACCGTCCCCGGTTTCATCCTTTTCAGGGTAGATAGCTATTCTCGAAATGTCTCTCTATCCACATTTGACCATCGACGACGCGTTTCTGGACAAATATCCGCTATTCTCTGACTTCTCTTATATTTCCCATAAAGAGGGCCGACCAATATGGGCAAAGGGATTTTGACGCAGCGCTGACGTTTGACGCATACAACGTCAGTCTGCGTCAATGAAGTTTGGCGCCGGTTGTTGAACTCGACGTACAAGCCATCCTCGGTCATCTAGATACTGCCGACATGTAAGGCGTTGCTCGGGATGTCTTACAGCATCGAGAGCCGCTGGAATAACTAGCACGGAGGGCGTCGAGGACACAAAATAACACTGGTTGCAATGTCAATCAGCGTCAGTCTGCGTCAATCAACAGTGTCACAAACGTCACAGCGCCGATTTGCGTCAAACGGCAACGTCAATACTGGCGCTCGCAGCGTCAATGCAAAAACTTTGCATGCGTCAGTCTGTGCCGTGACACGCCGCCAGTGTGACTGCTTGCGTCAAATTCACGCGCCGCCTGCGTCAATCTAGGCGGTACTAGTAGTAGGCGCCACTCAGTGTCGATCTCGGCACCATTCAGCGTCAATCTCAGCGCCGCTCTCGGCGCTACTTTGCTTCAATGTTGCTACAAATTCTGTGCCTCTTTGTGAGCTCAATGCTGCTCAATGATTCAGTCCTTCTGTTCAGATGTTTCCACGGTTCAATCAGTCAATAACACCGCCACCCAGCGCCGGCGACACTAATGAAGTTTTATAGTTCAGTTTTTTTGACACCTGATGCCCCGTAACACTCCAATTGGTTGCACTCGATATAAAAATGTCCACGAATCCCACCAGATGAGCTGCCGACAGTACACAACTCAATGCGCCGCTCGTTGCCGCCTGCGTCAATACACAGCCACCCTGCGTCAATCTGCGCTGATGTTCAATTTAGTGGGCACAATTTCTTTTTGAGATTATTGGTCAAAGTAGTTGCCCTACATGACCCACAAGGCCTCGGAGGTGTCTCTATACTTTATTCAAGTTTTTACCGTAGTTATTTGACAAATACTATAAGGCAGTTTGAATATACTTCAAGCAGCCCTGCTGTGGACGCCATCGCATCAGCCCCAAACCGGCATGGGAAGCGATCCTTACTTATACTGCATTGATATATGTGTGAGAATTACTCTAAATGCCTGCAGATTCAACCTGTCACCTTGAAATCCTTTTGTGTACATCATACAACTAATCAGCAGCCTGGTGCTTTATTTCCACTCTCCTTGGAGTTTCCGATGCGGCTCGACAGCATAGAACACTTCAAGGCTTATTATTTACTTTACCTCATCCCTAGTACTTAGGTGCAACTTTGCCTTCGTATGCTGTGGCCCTGTTGCACCTGGAAAATGCATGTATCATCCAGGATATTTATTACTTGAGCATTGAGGTGCTGACATGCTAACCTTTCCTGGAGTTGGATGTCAGGGTCTTATATCCCTGTAAATTGACTGTCAAATTGGCAAAAGTAAACATATCATCTCAATAGGACGCCGTCAGCTTCGGTCTGGACGTGATATAAATAGTAGTTGAAAATATTTGCATCGGTGGTTATTCTGGTGGTTAATACTTCGTGAGATTGCAAGTGGCTCTGCGCCGAGAATCAAATTACAGCATCAATATGCGCGTTGTGCGACGATGGACTGCGTCAATAGGTCGTGACACAGCGTCAGTGTGACACTGCATGCGTCAATCAGCGTCAATCAGAAAAAGTTGCAGCGCCGGTGCAGCGCCGATCTGCGCCGGTTACAACGTCACAACGTCAGTTTACCCATGCCCGACCAATATTCGTGGAGCCATTCAAAAATTTCGCGACCATGTCTCCCTCTTCCGCTACCGAAAATCCCGTCTACCAGGAGCTTCTCACTGCGTTTGGATACGCCGCCGTCGACTACTCGCAGGTCCCTACGGACGTGCAGTCCCTTCCAGGACGCACTCGGGCCCTAGAGCGCGCTGCTTCAGCTGGTGTACGTCGTGTCCGCTATTTTCTCAGTTTATAGTGCTGACGCCTTTGCTACAGGCTGCACTCGAGCCGTTCAAGGATCTTATCGCGAAGGACAAGAATACTTCCACCAGGGAGAGCATCTTCAGCATCAAGGCGGACCTGTTCAACTTCCACATGGCCCTCCCTGGCTATACCTATCCTAAGCAAGTGTTTCGCGACCTTAACAACATTATTAGCTATATCAAGGCTTCGCGCGTGGCTGCGCGCGAGGCCGCGATCATGGCTAAGGCTAGGGCTGAGGCCAAGGCTGAGGCGAAGGCCGAAGCCAAAGCACTTGCTAAGGCCGAAAAGGCAGAGCTGAAGAAGAAGAAAAAGGGCAAGGTGTGTCCTTATAATATTTCGCTATCTCGCTTTTTCTTACTCCCCCTGCTAGGTTCAATTCCCCTGCCATCATCGTTGATTCGGACGATGAGGGAGCCGAGAAATCTGATGACGACAAGAGTGTGTCTGCTTCCACACAGCCTACCTCGTCTACTGACAAGGTATTTCGTGTTTCGCTATTTCAGGGCTCAAATGGGTACTCAAAAAATTCGTCGATCTCCAGATGGATACCTCGACCGAGGCGTTCCTCTTTGGAACGATCCCGTCCGCGAAGCCAGTTCCTACGAACTTGCACTTCGGCCGGTAGCCCAAGCCTGTGGTGACGAATCCTATCGTGTTGAAGGTCACTCCGATGGCCGAGCCTACCGTAGTAGCGGCTGCGGTCGTGGGTGGCACTCCATCTCGCCCTGTGCTCGCTGCGGCAGCTGAGATCCGCAAGTTGAATGCCAAGGTATGTTTAGCTACTTCGTGTTTCGCGAATCGCAAACTCAAGTCTTTATGCAATATAGCTGGCCTCCAAGCACCAGATGCCCAATCGTCCGGAAACGGTACGCATTGGCTACGAGAGCCATCGTTTTCTCAATGTGTGCACCTTCTTACAAGAAAGCCGTCAAGGTTCTGGCCAAGTCTCTTCAAGATTTTCCTCGCAAGCGGCCTCGCTCTGGGAGCGTATATGCTTTTGAGTCCGACCTCGGAGACGTCGCTAGGCCTGGTGAGTTCGCTATATTTTTCAACGTCGCGAACTCCCTTCAAGTTCTGACCCAGACTTCTATTTGTTAGATGCCGGTGCACCCATCTCGCTCATGGATGACGCCGCTCTTTCTCGTGCCTCGCAGTTGGTTTCAGCGCATATTGCTTCGACTGATCCTACCGAGTTTTTCGAGACTTGGAAGGGTGAGCTCGAGGGTGCGATCGACAAATGTAACTATCGCATCAACCATCATATTCAACTTCGCGCACACTACGTGCTCGACTTGAATAAGTTGCAAGCAGACTTCGATGCTAAAATGGACGAGGATGACGACCTCGTTCCGCTTGTCCTGGTGAGTTTCGCGAACTCGACTTTATAGTAGCGAAGGTTCTGATTTTTATTTCTAGAGTTCCCCCGTTCTGTAGTTTCGTTCCGTTGCCCACGTACTTCAACAGTATATTTTGTATGTACTTCAACAGTACATAGTCCACGGACCGTATCTTGTGTTCTCCCATAGTTGGCGTGTCAATCCACTTGTTTGACCGCTCATTTATGACTTCTTGCGAATCGCGAAGTCGAATGTTGAAGTTCGCTAACTACGATTTCTGTCGTGTTGAGCGCCTGGGACCTGTAGCTACCTTTTCAGGCTCTGGTTCCCAGCGTTGTACTTCAACATTTTCTTCACTTTCCGACTCCGAGGACTCATCTTCCTCTTGAACCGTGCTTAGCCTCATTTTACCGAACTGCAAGTCCGGGCCTGCATAGGCTTTATTTGGCTTTGGCATGTCTCGAACCAACTCCGCGAGTGCCTCTGGCGACAGATCTATGAGTTTGTGAATATTCTTTGGGATAGTAATGCTATAACGCGCTTTATATAGGGTATAACCCTAAACGCTGCAATCCTGTCGTGTAACATTGCACCATTCATTTCTGCAATAAGATCACTTCAGGCTACCGACCTGAGCAACCATTAGGGGTAGATTTTACAAGGTAATAGATGACCCCTAGAGGGGTCAGATTTAGGTGTAGTTCCCACCTGCGGGGGACTTCCCACCTTTTAGGTGGGAGTTCCCTGCGCGCCGCAGGCGCCCAAAAAAATTCCTTTTTTAGCAGGTGTGGGACATCCCACCGGCCGCAGGCCGGCCGGAAAAATTGCTGTTTTTGGCCTATTTCAGAACCAATTTCGCAAGGTGGGAGGTCCCACTACTGCTTTAAAGATGAGCGTTCAGCAGTACAGCTGCTGCGTAGCTCGTGCTCCATGCTCATGAGTGCCTGTACATAAGCTATGTGTGTCTGTGCTATCGGCAGACTACCTGGGCTTCGCGTCCTTGTCCTTTCTGACGCTACATACGGCTTACTGGCCTTCACGTCCTTGCATTTCGTACGCTTTCAGACGCTACATACGGCTTGGTGGGATCTCCCACCTGGTATTAATCACCGTGGGATGTCCCACCATCAGTGGTGGGAGGTCCCACCATCAGCGCCATCAGAGGTGGGATCTCCCACCTGGTATTAATCACCGTGGGAGGTCCCACCATCAGCAGTGGGACCTCCCACCATCAGCGCCATCAACGGTGGGACCTCCCACCATCACCGCCATCAACGGTGGGACGTCCCACCCCATGTTCGCAACCAGTGGGATGTCCCACCTCTCCCTTGCGCAGTGGGTGGGACTTCCCACCCCGAGAGTTTCCGTTTCTGGCCCGTAGCGGTTGTTGTCCCATATTTGGTCTCTGCCCTCGGGCCCCATTATATATATCATCACTCTCTTATACTCTATCTTATTCTCCTCGGTTTCCACTATTTTAAAAAAATTCATTCATTGGGCTGATATTGTATCACAAGGCACTTACTTATAATACTACCCTTCGCCCCTAGCGCGGCTCGCCGAGATGCCGGGTGCCAAGCCAGACACCAAACAAACAACCCATATCTGCCCGAAAAGGAAACTCAAGTTGCTTATATTTCAGAAATTAGGCTCGAAACACAAACACCTATTCACATAGTACATATCACAAATATCCGTCTCTACCACCCAGTTTCAGTCAGATCATCCCACATCTCAAATATCCCTTTAGCCACTGTGGCTGCGCTGGGCACCGTGCGCCGCAGAGCTTCAAGCTCACGGGTCCCGCCCCATATTCTATGGTTAGGATTCTCTATAATGCATCCCTGCCCACCATTGACTTTAACTGATACAGAAATTGGTAGAATTGGAGCTTACATATACCATCATACCGTCAAGGGGCGTCGCCCACTCCCTGTATCTCTTCCAGTTCTCACAGCCCTCCTCGCTGGTTAAGCCGTTCCAGGGCAGGGGCTTTGAAACGAACAGAGTAAGACGCGAATGAACGAAAAAGTGAGACAGGTCGGTACCTCGAGGCGTTGCAGATGCTGTTTAGAGCGCTGCAAATGCTTGAAAGGACAGGCCCCCGCCACGGAATGGTCAAACGCGCAACGGGTCTTGAAAGGAAGGCATCGCCGCGACCGACGCGTAGTAAATATGAAGGGCATTTTAGCGAGTGGGCAAGTGCAAGGGAAGATTGAACAGCACGCACCAAGATCTTCGACCTTTATATCCTGCGTGGCCGAGACATTACCAAACTGGAACAATGGCGGCCACCATCAACCAGAGTGCCAAAGACGGACGATCTCGATATTCATTACCCAAACTGGAACAATGAGCCACTGCAAACTGCAACAATGGGCCACCGGCAACCCCAGTGGCACGTCCTTCGCTGTGCAACACAACACAACACAAAGCAACCATTTGAGCTTTTACATTTACAAATATCTATATACATCAGAATCGAACGGAGTCCGCCGACGTGTAGAACTGCGCCGGCGGGATCGTGCGCGGAGCCGGCGCGCGACGCCGAGCATCCTCCTTGGCATCTGACATGATAGTCTCAAGCTCGTCCTTCCAAACCTGCACTGTGACCACGTTTTAATTAGCGCACAACGCGTTGGTCGCAGGATTTACGTACACCTGCACCAGTAGCGGATGCGATCGTCGTCGCGCGTGTGTTGGTTGGGTAGATTGAAGCGGAAGCTGGGCTTCAGCAGTGTCTTGTCTGCCGGGTACTTGCCGTCGATGCGATAACTTGAGTATAACTTGCGCACTGGATAGGGCAGAGGCGTCAGCAGCGAACACAGCTAAGTCGCAAAAAGACGCACATTTGGCATCGAACTCCACACGACGCGGATCTGACAGGCGGTACGGGTTGGAGACCGGGCGGATGACCTGCTCGCCAGCGATTTGACCAGCTATGCCGCTGTCGCCGTCGGAGCGGCGCATTATATCATCGCGTTTGAGGAGGAGCTGGTATTGAAGGTCGAGCTCCTCCTCGAAGCAGTCGTCGACGTGGAACCTCGTCATGTATTCGGTTCCAAAGGCCCGTACTGTCAAGTGGTCAGTTGTGTCCGGCGATGTAGAGTCGTGCCACATACTGCGGCGAAAGTAGCTCCGCAGGAGATCAGGGTCCGTGAAGTACGAGGCGCCGACTGAATGCGAAACTTAGCCTGAGGTCCAGTGTAAAGTCTTGGGACTCACTGATTTCCTCCCTGTCCCGCGCAAGCCGCGCGTGCGCGTCCTTCTTGCCTGCGAGCCACGCAGGATAATCGGCGTCCGGCACGAAAACACCGTACGACTCTTCGTAGTCCTCCTCTGGCACAGCAAGCAGTCAGACATGATCCACAGAGCATGCACATGTCAAACTTACTCGCCCAGCGCGCAGCCATCGCCTTTGTTTCATCCAGCGCTACGCTCTTGATCAGCAGGGCAATCTTGAGTACGAGAACCAAACAGACTCACCTGCGTCAGCAACCATCAAGCATACCTCGGCGTTCTTTGCCGCACGTGTTTCCTCCTGCGTCGTATACAGCCAATGGCGTACCTCGTCGATTGTATCAAGCTCGGCGTTCCGGGGGGCAGCCTGGCGACTCCTAACAGTAGGCAGTATGGAGCTGGGGAGGAAGGGCGATGATGCCCTGCGCACGTTACGGGTGGTGGTTCGTGTCGGGGGCATCGATGGGATATTCACCCTTCAGAACGATTTTCGCTCTTCATGTAGTCGTCGGACCCCATTATTCATCGTTTTTGGACGCCCTGGAGCCACCATGCGTCGAGTCTGTCGACTTTGTGGCTTGGCTTGGCTTTCCGCTTTGAGACGATCTTCTTGAGCCACCGCCGGACACCATTATTCACCGCATTCGGTACACAGCGCTCCCTGGGCCACCACCGGACACCATGAATCGCCCCATTCGGTACACAGCGATCTTCTTGAGCCACCGCTGGACCTCATTGTTCGCCGCATTCGGTACACAGCGCTCCCTGGGCCACCACCGGACACCTTTTATCCGCCGCATTCGGTAGACACTCCACAAGCGTTCATCTCCACTACAGTACATGCTGGATCACATCTAACTACGCAGTGTATTGGGTAGCTACGATGTAGCTACGATGTATCTAATACCTAGCGATGGTGGTGGTCAGAAGCAAGAAGCAAATAGGTGCCCTCGGCACCGGCCGCGTCATTTGACGTGAAACCTGTCGGCAAGGACTCGGCATCGCAGGCGACCACGTGACGTCGACACGTCGACGCGTCGACGCGGTCTGACGCGTTCAAGTGTATTCATTTTCAGTAAACATAATAATAATCGTCCTCAGCACCCCTATACATGTCAGCCGTCTCTACAGCATCCAAAATACCAAAGTCTCCATCTTCTCCACCGCTTTCCTCATCGTCTTCCTCCTCGTCCGAGTCGTAGTGCCTGTCGTCTCCTCGGGCAGGAGCATGAGCGTCGACCACGCAGGCCGCAATCTGGGCCGCCGACGGACCCCACATCGGCAAGGTTGATTCGTCCACGCCAAGGTTGGGCAGGCGCCGCTCCCAAGTGGCGCAGAGGCGAACGAGCTCATCGCGGCGCAGTTGCAGCTGGTATTTATCCGATGATGACTCTGGTAGATAGCGTTAATCCCAGCGTTGTTAACTCTGGAGCGGATAGCGTACCTGCGTTGTCGAGAGCTATATTAACAACCGTCCACTCCTCCGCAAACCACACCTGCAACGAGCACCGCTCTCTCCGCAACCGGGCGTCTTCTTCGTCACAGCGATCCAGCTCCAGCATCGCTCTGATGCCACTGCGAACCTTCTCGTCGCTCAGCCAAGGCGGGGGCTCTGTGATGGCATCTTCGTCCTCGTCGAGCCCCACATCTTGCCAAACTGCGTCGTCGACGTCCAGCTGCCATATCCCTTTCGCCGGGATCTGGACTGGGGCCACAGACCCACGAGGGGCCTTGCCGTCTCTGATCAGCGTCGAAATCTCGATGCATAGCTTGTTGTATTCGGTATTGACTTTGCTTATAGTGGGTTCTCGACGTTTAACGGCCGATTCTGTGTGCGTATACAATTTTTGATCTTCAATGGAAACGAAAAGCAAAGATTTATTAGACTACGAGCCGGTTAGGATGTCAAGCTCACCATTAACAAGGCGCCGAAAGGAACGCTCTACTCTGTCCAGCTCGAACTTGCGGGCTCGCAGCCGGTCTCGCAGTCGATGCTTGAGCGCGCGCGCATTCATCCGAAGTCGCATATACCGGCTATTGACCAGCCCGTTCAATGACTGCTTCTCTTCCACGCCCAAAGCGGATTCCTTCTGTCGCAGCTTCCTCTCAGCTGCTTTGTACGCCTCGGTCGCTGATCGGAAGGCGACTTCATGAATGGGCGCGCTCTCATCGTCGTCCTCCACCGCTTCAAGAAACGTATCGCGCAATTTCCCTAGCTCAAAGTTACGGACCTTCAGCGCGGAGCGCATCAGCAGCACCGAATTGACCGCTTGTTGGCCCTTGGTCTTGGAACGCCCTGAATATCACTATAAGTTGGAGGGGTGAACTGCGGACGGACAGTTCATACTTACGCGGGAGCGGTTTTGTTTGTGCGGCGACCTGCAGCGCCCATTGCTCTCGCAATAAGCGCATAGATTTCCCACTCTCCACTAGCAGCTTATGCGCCTCCTTCCGCTTGTCGACACTATGGAAATGGCGTCGCCGTATCCATTCCGCCAGGCGGGAGAGGCTTCCGTCGTCAGCGTGCTCGATTTGGAGGTCTAACGTATACAGGCGATTGTGGTGCTGCATCCAAACGTCAGTTGGATGAATTGATTAAACCTGACGACTTACCCCGCATACGCGCAAGTTAGCAATCAAGTGACTGATGGAGTGCCAGAAGCGCTCGCAGCCCTCGCCGTTTGTAAAGCCAAATCCTACACGTTTCCGGGGGTGGAAAACAACCTGACACGCCCACTCGTGGCCGAACGCAAGGAAGACAGAGACCGCAAACTCGAGACGGTCCATGTAGCGGTCGAGGAAGCCCCACTTTCGGCAGCTGCGCTCAAGACCGCAGATCACATCGTAGAGCAGGCCTACCCGGACGTCGAGGGGGATTTCCTGAAACAGCTGTTCGATCAGCGCGATTACATTGAACTGCTTTTCCCCAGCAGAATGCATGTTCACCAGCCAGAGCACGCGGTCGTGGCGGCACAGCAGCCCCATGATCGCAGTGTCCTCGAAGAACTGGGTGCTCGCCTTCTCCCTCTTCTCATCAGCGGCCTTGAAGGAAGACTCGCATGCATCCAGCACGGAGGTAGGCAGCCGCAGCAGTGGGTGCTCGTATCCGTCTTGTGGCTCCTCCGCCAGCGCGTTCCTCATGGCTCGATGACGCTTTTCCCGCCTCTCGTCCTCCAGCTTCCTGTTGCGAACATCATCAACGTATGCTTCCGTCTTGGCAGCATCCTCTTCATGCACCCAATGTGAGTCAGGATGGTGTCTCGATGGATCCCGACCGCCTTGCCCCCGGGCTTTGCGCCTCTTCTGGGTAAAACACGCATCGATACAAGCGCAAAAATCAACGCTGTGGAGCATGTCAGTGGCGAGGATGGGATGAAGCAACCGAGGATGCTTACAGCATCGCAGGGTCGCGCTTGAGGTTGCCGAAGCACGCTGGACATTGGCGCCGGAGGTACTCGCTGGCACGAGTCCGCGGTGGTGGTTCCGGAAAGGGGGAGGGGACGACGGGTGGCGTCTCCTCTCGCCTGCGTTTTCTTCCATGCTGCCGAGGAGAAGGAGGAGGAGTGGTGCTGGTCCGTCCGCGTTCAGCTGGCGATGGCGAAGTGGCACGATTGTCTTCGGGAGTGGCGGCGCGCGGTGGTGTAGGCGGTGGCGTGCGCTCGTCTGCGGGCGGGGACTCTGGAAGACCTAGGTGCTCGATACGCGCAGCCTCCACAAGCTTCCCGTAATGCGCCTTGAATTCGGAACGTAAGTGGATGTACCACAGCAAGCAGTTCCCAAACCGCCTACGCAAGGAGTTCTATCGAAAACTATCAGTCAGAGACCTGCGACTTGTTTATGCCACCCACCTGGTGCTGCAGTTGGAAGCCCATGCCACCAAGGCATCGCTCGAGCGTTGTCGAGAACGCGGTGTTGTTGGGAGCTACTTGCAGGAAGAGATTCCGTGCAAACTCCAAGACCCGCAAGACCACCGCCAGCGATGGCAGTATCGGTGCGCACGGGAAGGCGCCGAATTGCATGAGCTGCACCGCGGCTGGGGAGCAGGCACAGATTCTCATCTGCAAGTCCTCGACGCCTGCAGAAAAAGAAGGCCGTCAGCAACAACAACCATCGCACGGATAGCAACACGTACACGAGAATCGCACGATTGCGACCTTGTGGGCTTTGGCTTTCTCGCATGCGCAATTCATGGAGGTCGGCGGGGAGGCAAGTTTGTCCGAGTGGCGCAGCGATTTCGTCTTGTACAGGACGCGCGCAAGGAAAGGCATGACTTTGGGCAGCGTCTCTAGCTGCCACCGGCGTGCTTGCGAAATGCGCTTGCGCTGATGCCGTGTTGCATCTGGAGGCGGGGTATGCTCTGCTGGTACGATATCGCGGTCGTCGTACGCCTCTTCGTGTCCCGTAGCAGGAGGAAGTCGAGACGGGTTGATGAGTGGGGGTAGACGGCGTTGAAAGTAAGTTCGTCCGTTTGGTAGATATATATATCTCGGGGCGAGTCCTGATATGATCTGGAATCCTGGCGCACGGATGAGGAACGTTGGGGCCGCGAGCGGGGAGGAAGGAGCTGGGTCTCTCGTTTGCCTCTCTCCGTTCACGGGCGGTCAGCCTGCCGACCATTGCGTTGCAAGTATCTGTAGGTGGAGTTCAGTAAGGCGTTGAGGGTAGAGTTGCCACTCACAATTATTTGATGACTTGTATTGTGGTCGTCGGTCGAGCTCTTTGACCCTTCGGATTCTGATGCCCAAGCTATTGTTCCCAAGCTATTGTTTCTACTTAATATATTACAGAACGGTATTATACATGGGGCCGCTCTCTACTCTACGGATACGCCACGTTCCTACCTACGAGAAGATGGTGGTCGGGAGCAAGAGCAAATAGGCGCCCGGCATTGATGGCCGATCTACTTGACGTGAGGCCTTCCGGCAGGTGTCGGCATCATAATACGGCCACGTGATTTGTAGATAACGCGTACGCGGTCCCGATGGTTGTCGTATTTTTGCTCGATTAGTCCATGTTCAACGTTCGACTAGCTACGTGCGGCGCGTAAGTTACAATATGTAGTGTATGTATTAAGGTCCATATTTGGCGAGGTTAATCGAAGACCGTCGGATGCAGAATTCCGACCTCAGGATTGTCGACTTGCTCGTTGAGCGAACGGCAAAGATGCAAGACGTGGAAGAAAAATTGCCCCTGCTGCGGAGACATTACGGCAACAACATGCTGACCATGTTCGTGCTGGATCTCCGGCCGGATTTCCGCGTACGAGCCCACCAAGGCCATGTCTCCCTTGACGTCGCCATCGAGGATTAGGACACGCTGCCTGCGGGTCGTGATGGCGGTGTGAGGGCCATATACCCTTTATATTTCCTTTTTGGGATACTCTTCAACTAACTCCTATTTTTCTATATTTTTCCCTTTTCTCTCGACGCGTGCGATCACCTGACTCATTAGTATGTAATCATGTACTTGTGACTATGCATCGAGATCAATGTAACAACCTTTCATACCTTAACCACCCTACGGCCCACCGTCCATAGTTCAGCCCTCTTAACGGCTACTGTGTACTAGGCCTGCAGGTGCTCTTAAGTGTATTGGTCTCTGCAATTACGAACCACAGCGTGCTGTTCGAAGAGCTCAAAGACTCAAGCATCTGCCAGCAGTAATTAGCTTATCCACTGGCATCCGCTCTACATCTGCACTTGATCTATTCCATAGAGCTTGAGGGCTCTATCTAGCATCCTGTTAGCCTCCGAGCTAGTCGGATCTCGAATCGGGAATAAGATATTCTGTCCCTGATTGAGCGAGACCATATCGGAACTCAGACGAAGATATTCTTGTCTGAGTGGTCTCACTCTTAATTCGAGCCACTATCTCGGGGACTTGGAGGCTTATCCAAGTCCCGGAACACCATTGTAACTCCGGAGTACTCACCAGGGTCGTACGACGTGCATCCCACTATAAATATTTGTAACCCGCACTCGAGGGTCGTTACAGGCGGTCCCATCGTCGTTTGTCCTCAAAGGCCTGAGGCATATCGCTGGTATGTTCTCCACCGTCTGCCTCCTACCAGGCCCAGGTTTCTGAACCCGCCAAGTCTTGATCTTCTCCACGGGAATGCGCACTTTGGGGAACGGCTGGGCAAAAGCTACCATGCCGATGCAGTCGTCGAGATTCCGAAGGCGAGTGCTCCCCTTCATCTTGTTGGTATCCTTGAATGCGAAGGCGCCTTGGACAACAACGTCTATGCGCTTCTTCACCAAACTCGGCGAGCATAACCATTTGCCGTTCTCCTCACCCTGAATGCGACCTTTTTCAAACTCGACTGTAAACAAGTAAGATAACGGCGCTTCACAAGATTCCGACACTTGCCGTCGACACCCCAGTTGGGGTCTGCATCCTCGATTGCCTGTGGGGGTGTAGGAGGGCGCTGCGGCAAAACGGCTTCCCGCTGCAGCCTAGATGCGAAGCGTTTCAAGGGGGGCAGGAACACCGCCTCTGGCAAAGTCAAGTCCGTGCTACAGAATTGTCAGTGGTAGATAGAACAATATATGAAACGGCGAACGCATCGTGAACTAGGAGCGCAATGTCGACGGTGAATGTCGAATTCTTCATGTGCTCCTTGACAGTAACCATGACCCCGCGGAAGTCGAGGGAGTTGACGTAGGAAGCGATTTGAGGATGGGCGAGCTTTGCGGCATCCAACCGAGCTGCTCGTTTTGGGCTGTCAAAGTCCCCAACGACGACGCCGGTTTTATTCTTGAGGACACTTACACTGGGGGCAAGGTGCAATATACAGGCCCGGTAAATAAGTGGCAAATAGTGGGTATATTTTAAACAAACCTAATAAATACTTGTTATTTCCTGGCCTGTTATATTTTGAGGATATTTTAAACAAGCATGTGATTTGGTCATTATTTACCGGCCTGGGAAATTTAGAACATTCTTGACATTTTCCAGAAAAGAAGTCACTATTTCCCGGCTTGGGAAATATCAAATCTCCGGGCCTGGCAAATAGTAATCAAATTGTGATCCCAAACAAGCCAGATCCCAGGAATCCTACCAACACCTGCTAAATAAGGTAATAAATTATTACTCAAAGCAGAATAAACTAGAAGGGACTATCAAATCCATCAAATCCAAAGAATATATCAAATCCATTGTCTTGACATCACATCAGGATTTTCTATTGATTACCAGATATCTCTCCTCATCTCCTCTACCTTGCAGTACGTCAAGTAATGGAAAAGCTGTATTCTGTTCTTGGTGGAGACACCGCTGGAGCCTCCGACAAAATGTCATCTGAATCAACACTGACACACTGTCTATCTTTTTTTTTTAAATATGCCTATCGTTATGAACTGCCTATCTGAAGCCAAAGCAAAAACAGCTCGTGGTCTGGACCCTCTATCCAGAGAGCTTGGTTGTACTACAGTAGACACATTCCTAGAGGATTTTGCTCAAGGTCTTGCCAGATCACAGTTTTTTTTGCATGATGGGCTATTCTATGCTGTCTATTGTGGAAAGTATACCATCCATTTCTGTTATAAATAACCAAGTTCTTCAATAGCAAAGAAGTTGAAAGCAAGTCCAGAAGTCAGACAAAGTTGGTTTTTTGGTTTTGTGGAAAGACCTAGGCAACAGCATTTTACTTCTGTTCAGAGTTTACTTCAGGAAATCAGTCCTATACCTATTTTCTATCAAGTAAAGGTATGAAACCAGCAATGAGTCCTAGACAAGGTGGAGTAGACTTCAATTGAGCATTATGAAATTGTACTCAAGTCACGTGAAGTGTGTACGAGTACACACTTCACGTGACTTCAATAGGATCTGAATGTTTATTTGACATTATGCCAGCTGAGAAAGGCTTGAAAAATAAAGAGCGAAGAATCTCAATAATACTAGCAACAGAGCAACAATGATTTAGACACAACAATTTGTCCTACTATCAGGATTAGGGCCGCCTGCCCTTTCTTCCACCCAAAAGAGAATATTAGGTTAGGGTTAGGGTTAGAAATTGACAGAGACAAAACCACATTCAGATATCATAGAGGTGATTTTACACAAGTTGCGCTCCAAGACTACAATATACAGCAGATACATAGATGGGTGAGTGGCTGCACTCTGTCTGTCATATAGCAATGGGGCCCCATCACTATATCACAGCCAGAGTACACCCTGGGAGAGATGATGGTAACTAATAGGAAGAGCAAGGGAAGGGATGTGGTGGTGGTTTATCGTCCTAATTTATGGGATCAGTAAGATTGAATAAGGAAGGATAGAAGTGGATGGAAAAAGTCTGTGAAGAAACAAAGGAAAAGCTCACAAGAGAATATCGTCCAAAAGAGATAGGCAGACAGACAACAAGATAGAAGGTGGTGCAATTGAGCAGCCAAAGAAAAACCAAAGTGTTCTAGAAAGTTGTCAGACCAATGAAGTACTCAAGACAGATAAAAAAAAACACGTACTAGGAAACACAGCAGACAGAACAGCGGGGGAGCTTACGCATCACACCCACCAGGGTAGGGAGCTAACCACATGGCCTGCATCTCAGCTATCCTGAACAAGGAGCCAACATCCCAAGGGACAAAGCCAGCCATCACGGAAGGCGTCCTGCAAAGACTAATCCCTGCAAGCATCCAAGATAAAAAGAGCCCACAACCCAAAGGACTAAGCCAGCTATCACAGAAGGCGTCCTGCAGGGACTAATCCCTGCAAGCATCCAGAAATAAAGAGCCTACAACCCAAGGGACAAAGCCAGCTATCACAGAAGGCATCCTGCAGCGACTAATCACCACAAGTATCCCATACAACCAATGGAATTGGCTGGAACCAGCAGAGATCCCCACCCAGAGCACCCATGTTTCCAGTGTGGCCAGACACTGGTGGATCAACAAGGGGCTACTGCTTTGGAGACGTCTCTCCAAAGTTGGGTGTGGACATGGTGGTTAAAAAGAAGAGGTGGATCAAAGTTTTGTGGACTATATAGTTCATCAAATGATCATGTGACTTTCCATGGAGATCACTAGTTCAAACCAGCCAAAGGGCATTTATTTTGAGGAAATACCTATTTGGACATTACATAAGCAGGTTCAATCCTGTTATATGGCAAAAGTTGGTTTCTAGTCTGTATGATTTATTGTATAACTACTCACATGATCTGGTCCATCCAAGCCATGATCTTCACTGATAAGTCTTTGTTGCAGAACCATTCTCCAGTAGACCTGTCATACAAGCTGTCTTCTGGATGTCTGGTGGTGCAAGAAGAGCCATATAAGTTAGAAAAGCTTAAATTGAATGATCCATATGCGTAGTTGATCACAGATTGGCAAAATGAAAGACCATTTGTAGCTAGTACATTATATAAAGATTCTATCAACTGATAGGCTTTGATATTTCCCTTTTTTAGTAAGTGTTGGAAGATACCTTATATAGAGATGGAATCCTAGAAGCTCCAAAAAGACAATGCTAGCTTGGATATTTGCCTTTTTAAGTAAGTGTTGAAAAATATACCTTATATAGGTATGGAATCCTAGAAGCCTCCAAAATGCAATCTCAATGGTCAGATGACCAGGATTTCCTGGGATCTTGCCTTTTTTGGGCTGTTTGGGATCACAATTTGATTACTATTTGCCAGGCCCGGAGATTTGATATTTCCCAAGCCGGGAAATAGTGACTTCTTTTCTGGAAAATGTCAAGAATGTTCTAAATTTCCCAGGCCGGTAAATAATGACCAAATCACATGCTTGTTTAAAATATCCTCAAAATATAACAGGCCAGGAAATAACAAGTATTTATTAGGTTTGTTTAAAATATACCCACTATTTGCCACTTATTTACCGGGCCTGTATATTGCACCTTGCCCCCAGTGTTATCTTGTGCTGATGATCGCCATGCTTCCCCTCAGTCGATCTCTTCTTCACCCCAACCACTCGAACAAACATTCCTTCAAAACGCCGCCCGACAGTCTTGAGAATAGCCGTCGTTTCGACTGCCCTCTGAATAACCCCACTTGTTGGGCTAAATTGACTGCTCCGGGTAGGTGAAAGTTCGTTGAGAAAGTTGACCTGGGCAGCATGTACTCAAAACTTTGTGGTAATCAGTACAACAGATGAAAACGGTCAGGACAACCAACCAACTCACGTTCTGAGATTGAGCGATGTCCTGAGAACTTCCCGCAAGGTCTGCGCTCTATGAAAAGATGAATGATCGAATGAAAACGAGTAAAAGACGCAGAACATACGTCGAATATCTGAAGGACTCCGCCACGATGGATGCCAACAATGAAGCCGCGACGGGACTTGTGCTCCCCGACGTCCACAACTACGGGGTCGCCATGCTGGAACACTCGACGAACATCTATAAGATCACATTCCATCGTCGTTGAATCGTTCAACTCGATCGTTACCACCATGTCGGCTTCGATATTCCTAACAAGTCCGATATTGCCCCGGCAAGAGACACGATCAAGAAGCTGGAGCTGCGGCGGAGGGGAGAAAGCATGGTGCCATAGGAGTGACAACTTGACCCAGCGCCCAGGCGCTGCCTCGGTGAGGTTGTCCACTGGAGTGAAGTCGATGAGGGTTACCTTGGCCTTGGCCCGCTGTCCAAAAACCGTTCCCTCGGAGTTGGTTAGATCGAATTCACGGATCTCGAGGATGAAGCCACTGTCCCCCGAGTCCAAACCCTGCATTTCCGGCTCGGGGCCGTCTTGAATTATAACACGGTCACCGGGGACGAGCGCAGATGAATGTCCGCGAAATGGAATTTGGCGGGTTGCGGAAAGTTGGGACGCTATGAAGGGCGCCATCTCCTCAGGTGTGGGCTGAAGCGTCTCGTAGTTTTGTTGAAGGAGGGGAGGATTGATTTTGGTGATGACTTCGCAGATATCTGAGGCTTTCGAATCAGGCAAGCATCGAACTATGCACTGGGTCGCGGATATCACCACTGCCAGATGCTTTCTGCGCTTCTTGCCTCGTAAGCGGATCCAAGTTCCAGTGGGCAGCGGGAGAGGAACGAGTCCGCGCACATGAGGCAGGTTGGTCTCCCAGAATGGAACGAGTTCGTCTGGAGTCGGTTTGACCGCCTTGTGATTTCTTTGGAGTAGCGGGATGTGCGCCTCCTCCAATACGCATGGATCGTCGTCTCCTTTCTTCATCTCATTGCGGGAGACAACCTCTGTGGGCGACACTACCACTGCCAGTCGGTTCTTATGGTCGTAAAACCAAGTGCCGACAGGGAGACTGCCTGGATGCGCGCGCGGTATAACCAGGGCTGTCGCAGCGGCAACAGCGAGGAGGAGTTGGGAATCCTGGCTCCCACGCAGAAGATTCTCCCTTGGCGCATCGTCGACCTCCCCGTCATCGCCCTCCAGATCGTCATCTGGAACAACATCGTCGTATCCGTGGGCGGCACGCTCGTAGTGGCTAGCGAGCGCACGTAGATCGTCTAGTTCATTCGGATCGTCCTGTGGGACATGCGGAACAGCATCGTCGGGGTCGACAGCCTTGTCGTCAATCCATTCTGCAGATATAAGTGAGCTTTAGCACTGTGCGGTCCGCTCTCATGCAACACACCTATGTCGGAATCATGCACGCTACCCTCCTCGTCCTCATTGTTATCGTCGTCGGAGTCGGATGCATGGACATCCAAGAACTTGCTGACGCGGCGCAGGTGAAGCGCCTCCGACTCCAATCGCATACACTTTGTGGGGGGCTCGACGTCTGGAGAACAAGGTCTTGAGTGCGCGCTGCTGGGGGCTGCGATGTCGGGATGGGCTTCCAGAGGCTGAATAGATGTTAGATCTTGGCACGAGCGCATGGAAGTAACCTAACTTACAGGAGGAGATGGCGGACGCCACATGGGAATACCGTAGAAAGGACTTGCGTTCCGGGAATCGATGAAATTGAAGGGGGAGGGTCCGCGGGACTCCGGGTCCGGCAAGAAAAGTGGGGTGCGCTCTCGAAGCGCGCTTGCTGCAGCTAAGAGATCTAAGTTGGACGGCGGGGAGCTGCCCGAGGGAATAGAGGGCGCTGGAGTCGCCGCAGGCGGTGTCCGGGGCGGGGTCGTGCTGCGCCGCGATGGTCCCGCAGCCAGAAGATGTTGCGGAACGCGGTACGGGCCCGGCGCACTGAGCCTGCTCGCATGGCCTTCAACGATGGCATCCATTGGGAAGTCGCGCGCAAATTCCAAGCCGCGCAAAAAAGCGTAAGGTCTTGCCAGAGGTACGCCAGCTGCGTATTACCTGATTTCCCTCAATTCTGACTTGCCAGCAGAATGATGTGGACGAGGTGGCCAGCGTCGAAGTGCCGGTCGCCCCCGCCGCACCAAAGGCTCGACCCCGACCCCGACCAGTGCTGAAGCGCAGCGTTCGCAACGCTAACACGTCGAACATACGCCAGGGCTCGCCTTCAGCCCCTTCTGCCGCGCGTCCCGATGCCTCGACAGCCGCGCCGAGAGAATCTCGGCGTTCGCGCTCTCCCGCCACTCGCAAAGAAGATGAAGGCGGCCGCGAGCTTGACACGTCATCAACTTCTTTGAAGCCCCGCTCCTGCTCTCCCGCGCCTCCCGATGCCTCGACAGCCGCGCCCAGAGAGTCTCGGCGTTCGCGCTCTCCCGCCACTCGCAAAGAAGATGAAGGCGGTGGCGAGCTTGACACGCCGACAAATTCTCGGAAGCCCCGCTCCCGCTCTCCCGCGCCTCCCGACGTCTCAACAGCCGCGCCCGCAGGACCTCCGTGGGCGCGTTCGCGCTCTCCCGCCACTCGCAAAGAAGATGAAGGCGGCGGCGACCTTGACACGTCATCAACTTCTTTGAAGCCCCGCTCCCGCTCTCCCGCGCCTCCCGACGTCTCAACAGCCGCGCCCGCAGGACCTCCGTGGGTGCGTTCGCGCTCTCCCGCCACTCGCAAAGAAGATGACGCGGACTTGGAGAGGGCGGATGAGGAGGCAGACTTACAGATAGCGGACGACGACGAGGAGGAGCTCATGGACACCGATAATCTGTTCCTCTACCACTCGTCTTCCCCGCATCCCATGGCCGACGTCCTCCCGTCATCGACTTACGCATCACCCAGCGCCATTGGCCGTCGTCGAGCCACCGACCACAGCCCGAGCCCGCCGGCCCCCCTCCCGCAGCAATAAGTCCCCCCACACGCTGCACCAAGTCGTCGGGCACATTGTAAAGACGTGCAGGGGCTCGACTCCGTGGAACGTGTGGCAGAAATGGTACGCCACTACCAACGAGAAACCGCCCGAAAACACCTGTACGCCATTTTCCTTCAGCTATTCTGATTAACGGCTGACAAATGCAAAATCCAGTGTCGACGAAGGACTTCACGAACGAGTCTCGCGCTGCTTTCAAAAAGGCCTGTGGGCTGCCCGACGAGCAGCTTCGCGACAAGGAGGCCGTCTATGCGAAGATTCCCTGGCTCCGGGAATGGAATGAGGAGCTGATGATGAAGGCAGTCACTCTGTGGCGCGAGAAGGGGGTCCTGAAACGGAAGATCAATAAAGCCTTGGAGCCGATTGTGAATACTGTAAGCCAGTGAACCCTCCTCGCTCTTGCCTCTGCTAACCCCCACCTGCAGATTTGTATAATCTATGAGACGTTTGGAGTGCACGTATGGGGTTATGTAATCGACCCCCAGGGAGAGGCAAGCTACATGTTTGGAGCAACAGGCGCTTTCGTGGACATGCGCAAGAATGAGCCGGCAAACATGGGCCAGGTAATCAAGGACTGCGAGCATATATTTGGGTATGTCACCGTCGACATATATCAAAGGACGCGACTGACAGTACGATAGGATGTATGAGATCAAGAAGCGCGGGGGGCCTGTGCTGGGCCCTTCTCTCAACTTATTACCGGCGGACTTTGAGCAGAAGGATGGCGAGAAATTGAGGGACGCGGGCCGGCGTACGTTCTCTCGCATCATGGCTGCGCAGACGAGTAAGTGGTGGATAATCGCGCCTCTACGTGGCTAAACATTCAAAAGGTGTGGCATGCGGGAAGGCGAGCAACGACATGATGAGGATGCAGTGGGGCCCCAAGTTCTTGGACCTCGCGTTCGAGCATCAATTCAAGATCGTCAATTATCCGCCAACCCTGGAGGATCTGCATCTAATGATAGGGGAAGCCTTCGACATGCGGAAGATCGGAACGGCGCAGTTCCAGGAGTTCCTACCCGCAATGGAGAAAGCGAATTGCCTCCAGACAACGAGGAAGAATGCGGACGACGATGATGTCGACGCCGACAACGCCATGGCGATCGTCTCATGGGACGACGGTCAGTATCCAGTGGAATTGCATGTATCGTATTACTTTACTGACTATTGTACTTGACCAGATGACAAGGCACGGGCGCTCGAGGACCAACTCGACGTCGTGCTGATCGCCGCAGTCGACGGTCGCTCACTTCGATCTGTCAAGGACAGTGCAGCATATAGCAGCGCGCTGGTGAAGGAGCGGATGAAGACCAAGGCGAGCAGGAAGAAGTCGAAGGCGAAACGGCAATGCTCCTCCTCCCAATCCCGTTCCCGTTCCCGTTCCCGTTCCCCTTCGCGGCGGCCCTTGCCCCTCCCCCGCTCCCTTTCACGCAGTCAGAACCTGCCACGCTCGCCTTCTCGCTCAAGGGAGGAAAAACGTTACTACGCGCCATACCCCGACGCACCATACCCCGACTATGGGTCGTACCCACCGTACCCGCAATATTCAGAGCATCAGCGACGCTCGCCACCACCGCAAGCTGGCCCTTCACGGCATCATGACGAGTATTTGCCACGACCACCACGTTCCGTTGCGCCCCCACCTCCCCCCGCGGATTACGGACACTACCACGCGCCAGTGTATCCGCCTACCCACAGTCGGAATGACGCGTGGTCCTATGAGTGTCCGGTGGCCCCACTGCCTCGGCACCACGACACTGCGCCACCAGCCTTTGCCCGGGGTCGTACGGCGCGACAAGAGTCTCGGCCACGTCCGGCATCTCCACCGGCCCGCGCCGAACTTGCGCGCCTTCCTCCCATACAAGAGGATGCTCCAAGACAAGAGGGACGGGGCACCGGCACCTCGCGTGGGACTACCAAAGCTCGCGGGACGTCTGCACGTCCACAGCACCGACGATCGCCGGAGCCGGAGGCTCGCGCGAGCGCGAGCGCGTCGCCGCACGAGACAGGCAGCGTCGACCGGCCAGCAAAACGGCAGAGGACGGAGGGGAGGCCACTTGAATCTGGGGAGCCAAAACGGAAGCGTGAAGACGAATCTACGGCAACTCCTGACGAACCACATCGATTGATCAGCTGCCGCTTCAATTACCCCAACGCAAAAATCTGGTCTGCCACGTCGTTCAAGCAGGTGAAGACTCAGACTCGAGCGGATCGCCGCACGCTGGCATTGTATAAGGGCAAGTGGGACTTGATAGGGAGCGGGTATACCCCGGTTTTTGCAACCTCAGTCGATGAGCGACGGTATAAGTCCGAGATCGAGTTGCATAGTCTTCATGAACCCCCGAGATAAGTTGTAGTATGGCCTTTTTATGTAGCATTATGCCTGCAAAAATATGATTATGAATTCTGAAATATAAGCGACTTGAGTTTCCTTTTCGGGCAGATATGGGTTGTTTGTTTGGTGTCTGGCTTGGCACCCGGCATCTCGGCGAGCCGCACTAGGGGCGAAGGGTAGTATTATAAGTAAGTGCCTTGTGATACAATATTAGCCCAATGAATGAATTTTTTTAAAATAGTGGAAACCGAGGAGAATAAGATAGAGTATAAGAGAGTGATCATATATATAATGGGGCCCGAGGGCAGAGACCAAATATGGGACAACAACCGCTACGGGCCAGAAAAGGAAACTCTCGGGGTGGGAAGTCCCACCCACTGCGCAAGGGAGAGGTGGGACATCCCACTGGTTGCGAACATGGGGTGGGACGTCCCACCGTTGATGGCGCTGATGGTGGGAGGTCCCACTGCTGATGGTGGGACCTCCCACGGTGATTAATACCAGGTGGGAGATCCCACCTCTGATGGCGCTGATGGTGGGACCTCCCACCACTGATGGTGGGACATCCCACGGTGATTAATACCAGGTGGGAGATCCCACCAAGCCGTATGTAGCGTCTGAAAGCGTACGAAATGCAAGGACGTGAAGGCCAGTAAGCCGTATGTAGCGTCAGAAAGGACAAGGACGCGAAGCCCAGGTAGTCTGCCGATAGCACAGACACACATAGCTTATGTACAGGCACTCATGAGCATGGAGCACGAGCTACGCAGCAGCTGTACTGCTGAACGCTCATCTTTAAAGCAGTAGTGGGACCTCCCACCTTGCGAAATTGGTTCTGAAATAGGCCAAAAACAGCAATTTTTCCGGCCGGCCTGCGGCCGGTGGGATGTCCCACACCTGCTAAAAAAGGAAATGGACCGTTTAGACCCAGGCTTTTTATCTAACAGATGATGGACACTGTTTTGTACATTGATTCCAGCTGAATTGGGCTGCATACTAACAGGCCTTTTTTATTGGATAACTATGTACTTAAATAGAAAATTATTCTGTACCCTGTTATCTACAATATAAAACAAACTTCAGGCGGCCTTTTAATCGGGATCCTGCGGTGTGGCTGTCTATTGTGGAAAGTACAGTGCCCGTCACCACTTCCCGACTACCCGATTAGGCCTAAACAGAGACAAATTTTGTAAAGCTTTCTCAGGCTGGGCAAAAACATATTTTCCCTCGAAAACTGTGGGAATCAACTCAGTTTGATAGCAGCTATCCAGTTCATAAAGGACTAAGATGTAGGATCAAATTTCGCTTTTTGGAGCCAAAAAAAGTGACCGATTTGCTTAGTCATTGCTGATCTCGGCCCGGGACGGGTGCAGGGGGCCAGGAAAACCCAATATTTGCACAAGCAGCACAGATTTGAGCCCAAAGAGAGGCTCAGAACCACGAAAAAAGCCTAAAAAAACTCGAAAATTGGAGGGGAAGGCCCGAAAAAGTGACTGATTACATAAGCATATGTGTTTATGGTACCATTCGCATTCTTTTCATCGGTTTCATGGCTAAAAAATATGTTTAGAGATGTGATTCATTCCCAAAAGGTCTCTGCATCACTTGCAAGGAAGTGATGCTGCGCATTGTATAACATTCATTTCCGTTATAAATAACCAAGTTCTTCAATAGCAAAGAAGTTGAAAGCAAGTCCAGAAGTCAGACAAAGTTGGTTTTTGGTTTTGTAGAAATACAGAGGCAACAGCATTTTGCTTCTGTATAGTGTTCTTCAGGAAATCAGTCCTAGACCTATGTTCTATCAAGTAAAGGAATGAAACTAACAATGAGTCCTAGATAAGATGGAGTAGACTTCAATTGGGCATTATGAGATTGTACTCAAGTCACGTGAAGTGTGTACAAATACACACTTCACGTGACTTCAATAAGATTTGAATGTCTATTTGACATTTTGCCAGCTGTAAAAGGCTTGAAAAATAAGAAAGAAAAGAATCTCAATAATACTATCAACAGAGCAACAATGATTTAAACACAATGATTCGTCCTACTATTGGGATTAGGGCCGCCTGCCCTTTCTTCCACCCAAAAGAGGATATTAGGTTAGGGTTAGGGTTAGAAATTGACAGAGACAAAACCACATTCAGATGTCATAGGGGTGATTTTACACAAGTTGCACTCCAAGACTACAATATACAGCAAATACATAGATGGGTGAGTGGCTGCACTCTGTCTGTCATATAGCAATGGGGCCCCATCACTATATCACAACCAGAGTACACCCTGGGAGAGATGATGGTAACTAATAGGAAGAGGAAGGGAAGGGATGTGGTGGTGGTGATTTATCGTCCTAATTTCTGGGATCAGTGAGATTGCATGTGGAGGGATAGAAGTAGACACAAAAACTCAAAAACTCACAAGAAAATATGGTCCAGAATAGATAGGCAGACAGACAACAGGGTGGAAGGTGGTGTGATTGAGCAGACAAAGAAGAGCCAAAGTTTTCTAGAAAGTTGTCAGACATGAAGACCCAAGACAGATGAAAGAAAAAAAGCATACCAGGAAACACAGCAAATAGAACAGTGGGGGAGCTTACACATCACACCCACCAGGGTAGGGAGCTAACCACATGGCTTGCATCTCAGCTATCCTGGACAAGGAGCCAACATCCCAAGGGACAAAGCCAGCCATCACGGAAGGCGTCCTGCAGAGACTAATCTCCGCAAGCATCCAAAATAAAAGAGCCCACAACCCAAAGGACTAAGCCAGCTATCACAGAAGGCATCCTGCAGTGACTAATCACCACAAGTATCCCATACAACCAATGGAATTGGCTGGAACCAGCAGAGATCCCCACCCAGAGCACCCATGTTTCCAGTGTGGCCAGACACTGGTGGACCAACAAGGGGCTACTGCTTTGGAGATGTCTCTCCAAAGTTGGGTGTAGACATGGTGGTTAAAAAGAAGAGGTGGATCAAAGTTTTGTGGACTATATAGTTCATCAATTGATCATGTGACTTTCCATAGAGATCCCTCGTTCAAACCAGCATTTATTTTGAGCAGATACCATTTTTGGACATTACATAAGCTGGTTCAATCCTGTTATATGGCAAAAGTTGGTTTCTAGTCTTTATGATTTATTGTATAGCTACTCAGAGGAGCTGGTCCACCCAAGCCACAATCTTTACTGATAACTATTCCAACAGGTTGCAGAACCATTCTCCAATAGTATTCATAATACAAGCTGTCTTCTGGTGGTAATTGCAAGGAGAGCCATATAATAGAAAAGCTTGAATTGAGTGATCTATTTGAGAAGTTGATAACCAACTGTAGCTAACACGTAAAGATTCTATCAACTGATAGGCTTTGGTATTTCCCTTTCTTAGTAAGTGTTGAAAAACTACCTTATATAGATATGGAATCCTAGAAGTTCCCAAAAGGCAATCCTGGCTCAAATATTTGCCTTTTTAAGTAAGTGTTGAAAAATGTACCTTATATAGGTATAGAATCCTAGAAGCCGCCAAAATGCAATCTCAATGGTCAGATGACCAGGATTTCCTGGGATCTTGCCTTTTTTGGGCTGTTTGGGATCACAATTTGATTACTATTTGCCAGGCCTGGAGATTTGATATTTCCCAAGCCGGGAAACAGTGACTTCTTTTCTGGAAAATGTCAAGAATGTTCTAAATTTCCCAGGCCTGTAAATAATGACCAAATCACATGCTTGTTTAAAATATTCCCAAAATATAACAGGCCAGGAAATAACAAGCATTTGTTAGGTTTGTTTAAAATATACCCACTATTTGCCATCTATTTACCGGTGATACGGGTCGGATCTGCCGACCCCTCGTCAGGTCGCTTTTTGCGATTTATCACTTAACCAGTACAACTGCTAGTACTTCGGTACTAGTACTGAGTACTTGGTACTTGAACCCTGTCCGGTGACATACAGTTAGAGTCAGAGCGGAGCTCCGAGCTGCTGATTGTGTATTGACCATGCCGGAGAAGCCGTATCATGTTTAGACAAGTACTTATGCTCTGGGTCCTACTAAACGGGGACTGTCATATTGCTTGCTAAGACCTCTGTGCGGTCATTAGTGAAGTACGAGTTCTTCCCAGGACTTGGACTACACTACGAAAGCTAGATACCATACCCAGGAGAATACCCACAAAAGCCTTGACAACTTTGGAGACCATGACTATACCCAAGGGACTGGATGGCCACAGTCCACTAGACAGGCATGAACCAAGTAGTAGGGTTCAAGGCCGCGACGCGCGGAGAAGTCCTTCAGAGTACTCTAGGAGTACTTGGGAACTAGAGAGAGCAATAGACGCATGGATTGCTAGGAATGACAGTGATCGGCATAGTACTTGGCACGTCAAACGAGACATGTGACCAGTACGACGCGATCTGAGAAGTCAAACAAGGACAAAGGTTGTTCGACGAGAAGTCCACAGTACCTGTAGGAATGCCGAGAAGACCTCTGGAGAGGTCTGGCCCACACGAACTGAGTCGGACGGAGTCGAAACCAGTAGGCTAGGAGATTAGCAGACGAACCAACCCCGGAACATCGGTCAAAGCGGTCACCCGCTGCGGCAGCAGTTCTAGTGGAGCGGCAAAGCACGCCATCGGGCTTTACAAACCAAGCCGAAGTGCGGCATCCTCTACAAGTACTTGGCAAGTACTCGGGAGCACTAGACAGTGCTCTTGGCCTGGCCTAGAGTTTGCAAATATACCACAACGGGTCTCTGGAGTTCTCACGGCGCGAGGATCCGGACCAGACCGGCTCTCAACAGCCAATCATAGACGTTCCCGGGATCCGGACTTGTTTCATCTTATCTGTTTCACTCTGTCATCGTCGTCATTTCTATCTGTCATGTATTTCCCGGAAAACCTATAAAATAGCAAGTAGTAGCCGCAGTACAGTAGTTCATCCTTGCCCCCCAGATCGTGCCCACAGACTGCCTGCAGTCCAAAGTACTATCCCACGGCGTTGGTGTCCTCTGTAACTGAGCGGAGATTGTTTGTCAATAAAACATTATCTGTTGGTTTCATTAAGAACTTGACCTTGAGAGGTTGTTTCGCTTGAGGACTTGTGATCAGTTGTAAACTACTCAACTCACTTGTGAGACCCCGTAAATCCTTTGTCTATAGTGTCAAAGGTCGCACAGACAGTTCCCCGCTTTAGAAAGGGCTGTTGTGTAGGACTATTGATACAAGACCCCGTTTAGCAGGCTTGTTGTAGTCAGCTCGTCGCAGACAGTTCCCCGTATAGAAAGGGCTGTTGTGATAGAGGGCCAGCATTGATACAAGACCCCGTATAGCAGGCTTGTTGTGCTCTGCCAGACCTCTAAGAACTCGTTGGATCTCTTAGAACACTACCATCTTTCACCCACCCCGTATACCGTTCCCCCGGTATCTGTGGAGAGAGTTCTAGTTTAGTTGTTCCACAACTACTGGAAGTACTTGGGAGTGCTCTAGAGAGGTCGCATTCGTGTGCAGGCCTTGTCCCAGACCGTTGATCGCGAGATTACATCTTACCTGTATATCTCAGGGTGACCCGAACTCATTGTTGGTACCGAGTATTGGTTGTGTGTTGTGTGTGTGTTGGTTGAGTTAGTTGTAGTGTGTTCACGCGCGCTAGTTCTAGTCTTAGTCTTTGGCAGCCCATACTCAGGTGCACCGTTTCAGCGGGCAAAAGAGAAGGCGAGGGCTAAGGAGAGAGCAAAGGGAAAGGGGAAGGATAACGACAACGGGAAGCGCGCAGCGACGAAGACGGTTGGGGGCAAGCGAAAGCGCGACAATGACGGGGACGCCACCAAGCACAGTAAACGACCGCGGACGGCAGCAGCGAACAGTGGCGCGAGTGGGTCCTCGTCGACGGCAAAGGGGCCTAACGTGTACGAGGAACGCCTGAAGGCTATCGAAAGGAACAAAGCTGCCATGGCTGAGCTGGACCGGCAGTGGGCTGCAAAGAATGGGCGACCGCCACCACCGCCGATGCTCACAATCTCAGAGCAGAAGAAGCAGACGCGGCCAAAGCCAAAGCCGAAGAACAAGGTCAAGGAGGCTGTGAGACGGTCAAGTCGCTTGGGTCAGAGCGAGGTGTCCGGTAAGCACTTAAATTTCCGTTAATTCAGAGTGATTAAGGACAAGTGCAGATACCGATATGGAACGGAGGGGCACGCAGAACGACATGGACGTGGACGTGGATGAGGACGGAGTCCCGGTGCCTCCCATCTTGCCCCCGCCTGAAGGGCTGCCGGGCTCTCCTCCACTCAACGACTCCGCCCCGGCGGGCCCTGCTTCACGCGATGACTCCGTCCCGCCGTGCTCTCCTTTGCGCGACGACTCCGTCCCGCCGGGCTCTCCTTCGCGCGACGACTCATGGCGCCCCCTTGGAGGCCGCGAGATTATAGCATCCCCTGCAAAAAAGAGCGCGGGATCGTCGAGCTCCTCGCGCGCAGCGAGCCGCACCAGTTCCTCGGGTGCACAGACACCCCCAACGTCACTAGACAAAAACTGGGGAGTGGAGGTCCCACCGTGCCCCGTCGACGCGCCACCTTGGTTCCGCGCTGTGTATGGGGAGATCACGGCCAAGAATCTGGGTGGTACCTTCAATGCACTGTTAGTGGTCTATGCGGAGCTAGAGCAGACGTACAAGTGGGACAAGGGATCGAGCAAAGGCCTGGGAAAGCTCAACAGACCGACAGCAGTGGACAAGTGGGTGGGCGTAGCGCGGGGAGCACGCAGCGGCGCCATGGCAAATGGCGTGGGGCCGCCAATCGGCTCCATCGCCAAGTACGAAGAGTCTTGGTGGAGATGGTGGGGAGGATTGCAGCCGGACTGGAGGGTGAGCCATGCGGGACGGCCAGGGCAATTTGCTCGCGTCATGGGCCCGGGGAGCGACGACACAAACAGCTGGGCAACTTTGCGTCATCCGGGCGTGAACGGGGTACTCAGCCTACTCGCCTCGCTGTACTGGTGGGGGAAGGCAGTCCAAGAGAAGCAGCCGTCAAACAAGGAGGAGATGGAGTCGTGGGTCGAAGCAATTGGTGACGTTAAGTGGATGATAACGGGCCTCTTGGCAGCGGAGCGGGAGAAAGCAGGGGTGACGGAGGCCGAGAGCGACAAGCTGCTTTCTGGGGCAGGGGAGTGATTGATGCAATGCGGGTTTGTTTTTAGTCGCTTTCGCCTCCTGCCGCTATCTTCTTGCTGTGCTTGTTTGCTCTCACCTGATGCTGCTCCCGTCCTGTCGAACATTTTTTTGCTTGCATACTCTAATGTAGAATGGACTTGTAGTGTGCCGAAGACATGTGAATATATTTGTTGGTATTGATAAGTCGTAAATTACTTAGAGCAGATGAAAAAGCATGCCAAAGTCACATGGTGGCGGACAACAGGGAACGAAGAACTTGTAGTGTTCCTATCCTAGTGTCAAAAATACATGGGGGTGAAACAATGAGCAGCCGTGGACGGCGAGGGCGAAAAAAATTACAAGCAGAAATGAAGGGATAGCCTGGATGAATCAGTAAAGGGACCAAAAAATGGCTGCTGGCTACAGGCGGCGGGAGGGCGCCGGAGGGCGGGGGCTGGGTGGAGGAAGCCAGAGGGCGGGCAAGCGGAGGAAGCCGAAGGGCGGGCAGGTGCCAAACTATCTGATGACGTGCAAGCTAAACAGGACCCAACATAGATGGAAGCAAATAGAACCAAAATGAGAAAATTGATCCCGGGGCTGGTCCTGGATGTCCCATCAAAAAAGGGATAATATGCCGGGAAATGGGCATCCGGAGGCACCCAAAAGGGAAAAAAAGTGCCGGGTCCGCCGGCCCAAAATGCACCGGGAGCAGCCCAGATAGCGCTACCAGGCCACTGGCTGGCACCAGGAATATAGACAAGAAGCCCGCCTGGCTATGCCCAGGCCATTTAGTCTATATAGTACAGCTAGGGCTCTCTAAGGAGTTGGCGGTGATTTCCTAAAGAGGAATCTGAGGTCGTTGGACGGTCAGGAAAACCGTGTGAGTCAAAAACAGTCAAAAGCAGGTGGCGCGCTGTGATGCGGACTGCGGCGCTACCGAGGGAATGGGTGTGGGTTTCGGTCGGTGGCCTGTTCGTCCTCTAGGGGGTTTGTAAGAGCGTGGTCCCTAGGGGGTCTAGCACGTTGTAGGCAGGCTTATAGGCAGTGAAAACCGCGGGTGTGTGTGTGTGCGTGGGTTGGGAGCGCGAGGCTCTTGTGGTTTTGTGTGGAAAACCGCGGTTGGCGCAGGAAAGTCGTGGTTTGCCGGGCTATGTCAGCAAAGAATACGGTGTAGAAAGTGAAGATACCTGTTCCGCTAGGACGCGATGTCGCCGATGCGCTCCTTCAGAACCTCCAAAGCCTCAGTGCTTCGACCTAATCCAATGCCTCTCCCCTTTGAACGGGGCACGTGATCGTGTCGGTGGGCGAACCAAGGGGTTCGCTCGCGAGTGACTTCGACGTCAACGGTCTCCGATGCGGAGGGTGAGTCCGGTCGTTTGGTAGACGATTTGCTAGGGGGAAATCCGCGGTCGAACCCTTCCACTACGACACGGAAGGACCTGT
>JARJCN010000144.1:0-74965 GCA_029282135.1 Mycena belliarum
AGATGCTCAAGATGCTGAGCTTGCGAAGGCCAAGGAGGCTGCGCGTGCTAGCAAGGAGGCGGCGAAAAAGGTGAAAAAGGTGTGCCACCTCTTTTAGCTAATTCGTTTCTCCTGGTTCTCATGTAGAAATTCACAGCCTAAGAAGAACAAGAAGCTGTCCCCGGAGGAAGTTGATGATGACTCCATTTTCGACGAGGGCGAGGGTTTCATTCCTCTCAACCCTGACGTCGAAGATCCAATGGTCGTCGATCCCGTTGAACCGGTTCGTGCAATCTTCTTCTTTTAGCTAATGATCCCTTGCTGATGAACCTCGTCATTACATCATTTCCAGATTACCACTCCGGTTATATCTGCAACTCCTGTCGCTGGTAATCCGTCGCCACTCACTCCGCTTGTGAGCCATCCCGCCGGATTTGGTGTTATTCTCGAACGGATCGCGCAATTGATCGATTCGCATAGGGAGGAACTCGATCAGACAGTCAGTTGCCGCATTGCGTGAGTGAGTTTCGTTACAACGTTACTGACTTCGCTTTTGCAACCTAGAAATTGGCCTACTGCCCTATTCCTGACTTTGATCCAGAGCCGCGTATCATCAGCGAGGACCTTCCTCTCCTATCCCGAAAGCGCAACCGCAATCAACAACTTGGCCACAAGGATTCCTCTGAGCAGTTCGCTGGTATGTTTAGCTGATGGTTTTTCAACATGTTTAGCTAATTGCCTATTTCAGCCACCGAACTTGCAATTAATAACGAGCGAGTTAAGTCAACTGTTGCAGCAGCTAGCGCAGCAGTCGTGTCAGGTTCCTAGCCCGCCACGATCGGCTCTTTACGACTTGAGGAGTCAGATTTACGGAGCCGAATTGTGTTTGCAAATGCTCACACTGGGGGCAAGGTGCAATATACAGGCCCGGTAAATAGGTGGCAAATAGTGGGTATATTTTAAACAAACCTAATAAATACTGGTTATTTCCTGACCTGTTATATTTTGAGGATATTTTAAACAAGCATGTGATTTGGTCATGATTTACAGGCCTGGGAAATTTAGAACATTCTTGACATTTTCCAGAAAAGAAGTCCCTATTTCCCGGCTTGGGAAATATCAAATCTCCAGGCCTGGCAAATAGTAATCAAATTGTGATCCCAAACAGGCCAAAAAAAGGCAAGATCCCAGGAAATCCTGGTCATCTGACCATTGAGATTGCATTTTGGGGGCTTCTAGGATTCTATACCTATATAAGGTATATTTTTCAACACTTACTTAAAAAGGCAAATATCCAAGCCAGGATTGTCTTTTTGGAGCTTCTAGGATTCCATCTCTATATAAGGTATTTTTTCAACACTTACTAAAAAAGGGAAATATCAAAGCCTATCCGCTGATAGAATCTTTACGTGCCAGCTACAATTGGTCTTTCATTTTGCCACCATGTTATCAACTACTGAACTGGATCACTCAATTCAGGCCTTTTTAGCTTATATGGCTCTTCTTGCAATTGCCACCAGTCATCCAGAAGACAGCTTGTATGACAGATACTACTGGAGAATGGTTCTGCAACCTTTAGAATACTTATCACTGAAGATCACCGCTTGGGTGGACCAGCTCCTGTGAGTAGTTATACAATAAATCATACAGACCAGAAATCAACTTTTGCCATATAACAGGGTTGAACCTGCTTATGTAATGTCCAAATAAGTATTTGCTCAAAACAAATGCTCTTTGGCTGGTTTGAACCAGTGATCTCCATGGAAAGTCACATGATCATTTGATGAACTATATAGTCCACAGAACCACCTGTAGTTCCCACATAACCCCTCTTGTTAGAGGGGTCTTATGGGGGACATGTTCCCTCTAAGGAGAGGCGATGTAAAGGAGATCCGCTCCACGCTTAACTGCCCGGTGGGGGGGGACTTTAGGGTGGACGAAAAATGAGTTTTCACACCTTGACACCTTCAAAATGGTAGGGGGTACAGAGTCCCCCCATCTCCTTGCAAACCATGAGCTCGGGAGGGACGGGCGCATCAGAGGCGGGGTGGCTGTGCAAGATCATTGCGGAGGGGGGACAGGGGACCTTTTTCAACTCTGTCTCTGGCCGCTGCAGAGGTGTCCCCCCTTAAACCGCGTGCACCGTCACCCAGAGGGGGAGACGCATCAGTGGCGGGCTGATGCGGCCTGATGCGACATGTGGCAGTGCACAATCATCGCAGG
Source organism: Mycena belliarum (assembly GCA_029282135.1). Lineage (NCBI taxonomy): Eukaryota > Fungi > Basidiomycota > Agaricomycetes > Agaricales > Mycenaceae > Mycena > Mycena belliarum. Next base: position 2,203 of record JARJCN010000144.1, read on the forward strand.
GGGGGACATGTCCCCTTTTCAGCTTCGAGGGGCTTGTGTCCCCTCTTAAACCACGGTCACCCTAAAGGGTGACACATCAGAGGCAGGCTGACGCCAGTCATCACAGAGGGGGACAGGGGACACTTTTACTGGTAAACCATGTTTGGCCGAGTATTCTGAGTTTTGTGAGCTAACTAATGAATTTGAGACATGGGTCATTAGATGAATCTGATTACTCTCAACAAGTTCTACAACTTTGGTTTTGGAGTCACAAATTTTTCTAATGAAGTTATAATTGAGGCACCCGTTTGGTCGAGTTTTTTGAGTTTTGTGAGCCAACTAGACTAGTTGAGCTATGGGTTATTAGACGATTCTGGATGGTCCCAATGGGCCCTACAACCTGGTGCTTGGGGTCAGAACATCTCTCAATGAAGTCACAAACCAATCTAATGAGACTACATTTTTGAACCGCATTTGGTCAAGTATCTTGTGTTTTGTGAGCCAACTAGACAACTTGAGCTATAGGTTATTAGATGAATCTGAGTGCTCTCAACAACATCTACTACTTGGGTTCTGTAGTCACAAATCCTTCTGATAAAGTTATTACTGAGGCACCCGTTTGGTCGAGTATTTTGCATTTTGTGAGCCAACTAAGCCGATTGAGCTATAGGTTATTAGATGAATCTGAGTGCTCTCAACAAGCTCTACAACTTCAGTTTTGGAGTCACAAAACCTTCTAATAAAGTTATATGTGAGGCACCCGTTTGGTCGAGTATTTTGAGTTTTGTGAGCCAGCTAAGCCGATTGAGCCATATGTTATTAGATGAATCTAACTGCTCCTAACAAGCCCTACAACTTTGGTTTTGGAGTCACAAATTTTTCTAATGAGGTCAAGTTCAACTGACTTCAATGTGGCCGTGAAGGGCTTCGGAAATCTTCGGCCGAAAAATCCGATATCCATACTCTACCCATCAAAAAGAGCACTGGGTAATGAATCCTGTCTAGGATGGGTCCTCAATTTTTTTCTAACCTAGGATGATATCCACCTACAACATACTTCAGATTTATGAGATTTGATCGAGCCAAAAAAATGATATATTTTTCTGCATCAAACTCGACCATGGATTGCAAGAATATGCACATATTCCTACACACAACTCAGACCACTTTTCCCTTTCACCAGTGTCCAAGGACCCCAACTATCAAATGTTTGACCAATTGTCTCAGATGTCTTGGGAGGTCCTTGAGACACTCCAATCTGTATCAGAGCAGTGCTGGACCCCTCCAGCACTTGTATTTGATGAAAACAAGCAACTCACACCAAATTTGAACTTTGGTCAAATTAGTGGTAAACAGCTTATCCAGCCTCTCAGGGGGCAATCCTGAGATAGATTAGGCCTCCTCTAGATCCCTGGGCCTCATCTATACCAGCCCAGCCCACAGAATGGCCAGCATTTTCAGTCAAACAATAACAACACTGAAGATGGTGCTGATGATGCTGGCTTGTATCTCTCCCTTTCAGAGGCTAGCATCATAATGTACTTACTATACACCCTTTATTTGTGCTTCTACTTGTACTGATACTGGGCATAGTCCATCATCTGCAAGTCAGTAGAGGAATGCCAAATCTTGAAAGCAAAGCCCCTGGCAATCCATTGCAGTGTCAATTCCTCATGAGGTCATTGAATAGTGGCTGGGATACCCACCAGGCAAGGCCAGGGAAGGCCAGACATCCAATCTGACCTTTTTCACAAATATAGTGGTTGTCCAAATCGGGTAGTGTTGAGTCCCGGGGATCGGTCCGATGCTTCCATTTGACAGGTGGCTGTGCTTGGCCATCAATATCGACGGGATTGGACTGGACAATAATTGTGCTGCTACAAAAAATTGTGATAGGTAAAAGCCAAGGATATAGATGCTGTGTCAAGCTCCCATTTTCATCTAATAACCTATAGCTCAAGTTGTCTAGTTGGCTCACAAAACACAAGATACTTGACCAAATGCGGTTCAAAAATGTAGTCTCATTAGATTGGTTTGTGACTTCATTGAGAGATGTTCTGACCCCAAGCACCAGGTTGTAGGGCCCATTGGGACCATCCAGAATCGTCTAATAACCCATAGCTCAACTAGTCTAGTTGGCTCACAAAACTCAAAAAACTCGACCAAACGGGTGCCTCAATTATAACTTCATTAGAAAAATTTGTGACTCCAAAACCAAAGTTGTAGAACTTGTTGAGAGTAATCAGATTCATCTAATGACCCATGTCTCAAATTCATTAGTTAGCTCACAAAACTCAGAATACTCGGCCAAACATGGTTTACCAGTAAAAGTGTCCCCTGTCCCCCTCTGTGATGACTGGCGTCAGCCTGCCTCTGATGTGTCACCCTTTAGGGTGACCGTGGTTTAAGAGGGGACACAAGCCCCTCGAAGCTGAAAAGGGGACATGTCCCCCCCTGCGATGATTGTGCACTGCCACATGTCGCATCAGGCCGCATCAGCCCGCCACTGATGCGTCTCCCCCTCTGGGTGACGGTGCACGCGGTTTAAGGGGGGACACCTCTGCAGCGGCCAGAGACAGAGTTGAAAAAGGTCCCCTGTCCCCCCTCCGCAATGATCTTGCACAGCCACCCCGCCTCTGATGCGCCCGTCCCTCCCGAGCTCATGGTTTGCAAGGAGATGGGGGGACTCTGTACCCCCTACCATTTTGAAGGTGTCAAGGTGTGAAAACTCATTTTTCGTCCACCCTAAAGTCCCCCCCCACCGGGCAGTTAAGCGTGGAGCGGATCTCCTTTACATCGCCTCTCCTTAGAGGGAACATGTCCCCCATAAGACCCCTCTAACAAGAGGGGTTATGTGGGAACTACAGGTGGTTCTGTGGACTATATAGTTCATCAAATGATCATGTGACTTTCCATGGAGATCACTGGTTCAAACCAGCCAAAGAGCATTTGTTTTGAGCAAATACTTATTTGGACATTACATAAGCAGGTTCAACCCTGTTATATGGCAAAAGTTGATTTCTGGTCTGTATGATTTATTGTATAACTACTCACAGGAGCTGGTCCACCCAAGCGGTGATCTTCAGTGATAAGTATTCTAAAGGTTGCAGAACCATTCTCCAGTAGTATCTGTCATACAAGCTGTCTTCTGGATGACTGGTGGCAATTGCAAGAAGAGCCATATAAGCTAAAAAGGCCTGAATTGAGTGATCCAGTTCAGTAGTTGATAACATGGTGGCAAAATGAAAGACCAATTGTAGCTGGCACGTAAAGATTCTATCAGCGGATAGGCTTTGATATTTCCCTTTTTTAGTAAGTGTTGAAAAAATACCTTATATAGAGATGGAATCCTAGAAGCTCCAAAAAGACAATCCTGGCTTGGATATTTGCCTTTTTAAGTAAGTGTTGAAAAATATACCTTATATAGGTATAGAATCCTAGAAGCCCCCAAAATGCAATCTCAATGGTCAGATGACCAGGATTTCCTGGGATCTTGCCTTTTTTTGGCCTGTTTGGGATCACAATTTGATTACTATTTGCCAGGCCTGGAGATTTGATATTTCCCAAGCCGGGAAATAGGGACTTCTTTTCTGGAAAATGTCAAGAATGTTCTAAATTTCCCAGGCCTGTAAATCATGACCAAATCACATGCTTGTTTAAAATATCCTCAAAATATAATAGGTCAGGAAATAACCAGTATTTATTAGGTTTGTTTAAAATATACCCACTATTTGCCACCTATTTACCAGGCCCGTATATTGCACCTTGCCCCCAGTGTCAGCTCCGATATGAGCTTAATCATCGCGAGTATCTCCTCTGCAACCTCCAACGTGTACTCGACGCACAGCACCAGAGGGAGGGGTAGGGGCAGGGGTAGCCCTTTCCCTTTCGGCGGCGGCAGTGGACGTTCCTCGACTTCGGACCATATTCATCATAAACAGTACGTCATGTCGATCCTTCGCTTAAACGAGGATCCTGATCGCCGTTTCCTGATTTAGCCCTTCTATCGAATGTGATCACTGCTTTGCTGATTATCAGAATTCTCGTCGTTCTTAAGCTCCTAGTTTTAGCTAAACACTCCTCTTTAGCTAAAACCTCTCTTATTACTATCTCCAGCGTTGCTACCACTGTCGTTATGTTCTCCATTGTCTTTTGTCGTTTTCAACTTGTCGTAGTAGATAGTCATTCTCCTGATGACTACTATTTTAGATAGACCACGTTCTTTATCATAAAATGTGATTCCTGCTTTCTTGTAGTGAGTTTTCGTCTCTTAAGTTCCCCGTCGTCTTTACTTTTAAGTATGCTTCTAAGGAGGATTAGCTAATACCCCTTTTCAAGACAACTCAAGTCGTTTCGACCTTCTGGGACCATCCGATGGCGACCAAGTTGTGTCAATTTCGTCAAGATCGAGGTCTGCTACCTCATCACTGAGGTAGCTTTCGTCGTCTGACTCAATTTCCGCATTAGCTAATGGTACACGCAGCGAGACTTTACTAAACTGGAGATCTTTTCCTAGATAGCTATCCTCTTCGGCGTCATCTTCTGCTAGCTCGTCGAGTTCCTTCTCGTTTAAGTCTATCAAGTCATATATAGTTCCTGATAGCTTGACCCGAGCACGTTGCTCGAAGGGTATTACTCTGAACTGCGCGATCTTTCCTTGGAACATCGCACCGTCCATTTCACAGCATAAATATGCTCCCCCTCTCGCCCGTCGTACTACTATCATGGGGCCCATATATCGGTCCTCCATTTTAGAGTTCAAGGATTTTTCCACAGACGTGTTGCGTACTAGGACTAAGTCACCCGGCTTAAAGTCGTAATCTTTAATCGTGTGCTTATTCTCGTCTTCGTATCGCCTCACAGACTTGCGTTTCTCAGCGTCCACACGCTTCCTCATCGCGTCAATGTGAAAACTGTGTTTAGCTAAAGCTTGGGCCCGAAGGCAAGGGGTAACCGATTTCCGAAAATCACACTATACCTCGAATTCTTTTTTTCAGCCCTTCAGGGGACCCCCCCTCCCCCCTATGACATCATATGCCTATATGGGGACATATCAAAGTCACGTGCTACGGCTATTCACGGCCCCGTCAACCGTGCCGCTGTTGCCGGGTGCCTACGTATATTATAACTACATTCCCTTGACTTCTGTTTCTTCATCGGAGCTGTTTCCAATCAGAATCCTGACCGCCCCAAAGAGATATTCATGACTACCTGTCCCAATATAAGAAATCTAAGACTGTAACATCGATTAGTACTGATGGATTACCCAAGGCTGAGAGGCCGCCGGAAGGCTTAGCCTGATAAGGACAAGTTAACATGCTGTTATGCTGCAATCATTATGTTTTTTGGACTCTCAGAAGCTACAAATCACCTGGGAACCCGAAAGGACAGTGGAGAGAGGCTCCTAGCCCAAAATCAAAAGTTGGTATGAAACTTTTTTTTCAAGCTCGAGGGGGACCCCTCCCCCCCCCCCAAATAAGGAAATTCCTTATCTTGGTAGCCCCTTGCCCGAAGGCCAATAAGATCCGCTGTTGATAGGGGTGTATCTGGGTATTCAACCAACCAGGTAGCTTCCTCAATGTCAAGGGGAATTATGGGATGGGCTCCACAAACTGCGAAGTAAGGAGAGCAGCCTAAGCCTCGTCTGACCGTGATTCGGTCTGCCCATAGTACTTGAGGGAAGAACCAATACCACTTTCGGACGTCTCCTCCGCACGCTTTCGTTAGCGATTGCCTGATATCCCAGTGTCCTCTTTCCACATTTCCGTTCGCTTCCTTCTAGGGATTGTATGTATCCTCCCCTAGTGTCGATAGATTCTTTAAAATCTTCAAACTCTAGTGGTTGAGGCACAGAATAGTCCCAATCTGGGTGGTTTTCGGGTGAAGGGTTCTCGTCAAATCCTTCTTCAGTATTAGCGAATTGTTCGTCTCCTGGCTGAGGGTCACGGCGCGATAACTCATCTGGTGGAAAGTTTGCTCCTTTGACGTGCTTCAGAGTGAAGTGAAACATCAATATCTGCTCAATCCAGCGATTTATGGTTGCGTTAGGTCCCATTCCGGGATTAGCTAACATCCCTTTAATATATAATGCGTCCGTTTCCACCACCAGTTTGCGACATCCAAGTAACCAGTACTGGAGAGCTTCAAGCGCACGTTTTAATCCATACAACTCTCTCTTTGGTTGTGAGAATCGTGCTTCCCGTTCATTCAGACCAATCGAGATGAACTTGGCGTAATATCTAATCTTTTTATCAATGGGGTCGTTCTGATAAACTTGTCCCCCAACAGATTTATAAGATGTGTCAACTGCGGCTACCACATCCGAATCCCAGTCGTAATTTAACGGTCTTAAGCTTGGACAGACTTGTACCGCAGCTTTAACAGCATCAAAGGCGGCCTGTTGTTTGGGACCCCATTCCCATTCAACGCCTTTGCGAACCAACTTCATATATTCTTCTGATAGTTCGCCGTAGTTCTTTATGAACATACGTAAGACCCCAACGGTCCCGTTGAACTGTCTGACGTCTGATATGTCTTTTAGCGGCGGCCATCTCAGAATGACGCCTATCCTATCCGTGCTTGGACATCTCCCTTCATACGAACAGATGTGGCCTACAATAGTGAATGAGTCTGCACATATGCTTTTCGCTCCCGAGAGGGTTGCGCCACTATACTTGAGTCATTGAACCACTCGATTTAGATTTTGGAAGTGTTCCCAAACAAATCTACGAATGCCTGCGTTTTCAAGTATAGTTTCATATGTGCCGTCTTCTGCCTGATATCTCGAACCTGGCCCACGTATTGGTACATCATCGATGTAAGGTATGGTTACATGTGGGATTTCATCCTTCAGTATGAAAGTTACCCTGCGGTAATTTAACCAGTCTCAGTGCCCCAAAAGGCGTCTGAAATGTGGTAAAATCGCGTGAACTCTCTGCAATATCTCGATGATTATAGCCAGAATATAAGTCAAGACAACCACCGCAGGCTCTTCCCGCAAAGTGATTAGCTAATTCATCTGTAGCTGGTGGTACCCCTGAATGGGCGATAGTGACTGCGTTTAGAGGCTCTAGAGCGTGTACTAAGCGAATGCTCTTGCCGTCCTTCTTTATTACCCCAAAGAACTTGCTTCTGTATGAAGAGTTCGATGGTTCATAAACTCCAGCGTCTATCTTATTCTTTATGACTTTACAGAACTCTTCCAGCTGTCCCCTGGGGATCGGAATACTCCGTTCAACCCAAGTATTGTGCTCCACTAGCGGAAATTCTACTGGCAGGAAGAAATCATGACGGAAGGTGCCTCTCTCGGAATTATCCCAAGCGAACGCCGCCTCTTGTCCCATCATGAAATCGTGCATTAGCTTTAGCTCTTCCGCGTATAGGAATCCCTCATCGTGTGCTTTATCAATAATAGCCTTCCTGTCCTCAGAATATCGTCCTGTAGGGACGTAATCCTTTGGTGTTGAATTTAGGACGGGCATGTCTTGTAAAGGATCACCAATAATCTGGCGTTTTATCCTGTACTTGTCAGGGAGCTCAGTATATACTGGCCGCACCTTCAATCCCACCGGTTTGTACTTTTTACCCGCGAAGACCGATAACTTTTCATTAGCTAATGTGTTTTCGGTCCCCAGGGGCTCGTGTTCGCCCGGAGAAATGAAGTCCGCTGACTGACAACATGCACAACATATTTCCTGGCTAAGAACATGTGTCGTTCTGACTGGTTCATTGGCTTTAGTTTTTTTATACGTAGTCCCTCCTTGACTTTGTTGAATTATCCCATTATCTAATGTGTCCCACGTGCATATATCCGCTTTGTCGACTTTGGGTCTATTTTTCCGCGGTCGTTTAGCTTTGTGTATGAATTCGCTGATAAGCCGCTAGAAAAACCAGCTATGAAACACGCACTTTTTGCGATTTACAGCGCGCATCTAAGAACCAGCACATCTCCGTGTGGCTGGTTAATCAGGATTATTATCCACCAAACCAGGAGGCTTAGAACATCCACTCTGCGAAGTAAGGTTGAAGCCCCAGACCTACGAACCTTAGAACCCACAAAGTTTTATCGTGCTTAGCTGGAATACGCGACGCGCCGGGGTCACGTGACATGTCATTAGACCAGCGGAGATGTCCGAAGGAGATTAGGATTGTTCGTCTAAGATTATCGGAATCTTAGGGGTACATCCTGTAGAAACCTATAGTATGTGGTACCGTTGGAAAGCTACGGCCCAGCGCTACCTAAGTAACGAAGAGAGAACGTAAAGGGAGGAGACCAGGGCTAAGAAATGCACCACACAACTCGTTCAACAGGAGTTGTCCTATACCGATCGAGGGGTTAGAAACCTAGGAACCGTAACAACCCCAACTCTCAAGACAGACACCTAGGGGGCGCGGCCCACCAATCACATAAACCGCGCAGCATATCCGACGACTATTTAATAAGCAATGTATACCAAAGTAGTCGATCATTGTTTGTAATTGTAAATACCTGTAGTATAAAAGACCAGAGGAGCAGAGAGGACGGCACTGAATCGGACCCCAGTTCGTGTACGAGGCAACTACCATTGTCCCTCATCACAGCTAGGATTTGGTTGAGGGCTTTACTCTGGAATTCCGCTGTCTTGCGATAGTGTCCCGAATTAAAGTTTCTTTTGATAAATCGTCCGTTCTTAAGATCGTCGAGCTCCGTGCTAAACCGTATCCGTCTCCGTTGAATCCGCTCCGTAACTCCGAAGTACTCCGTGTCCGTTGAACTGGGAATTTTGAGATCCGAAGTCATTCCGAAGACCGTTTATCCGCTCCGATAAAGAGATCCAGGCAGAAGCCTTAAAAACCTTGCCGGCCTTAAAAACCGTATCTTGCATATAGCTGAGAAGCTTAAAATCTAAAGTCCCACAAGACTCATACTCCTAAGAATCTTGACTCTGTCAAATTCTACGGACGAGACTATACCATAACCAACTTGGAAGTTCCTCTCTTACGAGACCTTTCTTGTGCAGAAACCTTAAATCTTGACTTGGAGCTCCTTAGACCTACACTTGTGTCTAATAAGACCCGATCTCATCAGATAAACTTTGGTGCAGTAAAGAGGTGTTTAGTGGATTAAGTCCAGGTTTCCGGGGGTTGTGCTAGAGTGCATCTGTTTAGTCAGAGGACGATAGTGCGATAACTTGGTTGGTTGGGTTTAGTTTGTTTTTCATTTGCACGCTTAGTTTCTGAGCAACCGTTTCAACGGCATGTTATCCGAAGGATAGATTCGCGATTGAGAAGCACGCTACTTTCCATCGATATCGGGTACAACAGATCATTAGCTAATGATGAATCTCGATAACGAGCGAATTAGCTAAAGTACCAATGACGAGAACTATTCTAAGGAAGGACCTCCAAGGGAACCCATCCGCCAGTTAATCAACTCCTGAAGAGACGAAGGAAGGTTGAGCTCGTCAGAAAAAGAGAGAAGACTGGACAAGAAGTAAAAGTTATCGCAGCTAGCAATAACACTTCACATGCCAGCTAAATGAGAGGCCTCGTCGATTCCATGACGAGCATCAAATAAGGCGAACGCCAGCTTGAGATTGGCGTAAAAACGACTCATGATGAGCGAGACCTTTACATCTGAGAGAATACGGCAACGATTAGCTAAAAATGCCTCAGGCAGAAAAAATCGAGACGCACCTCCAGATGAAGCTGAATCTAGAAGCGAGGCTCGATAGATGTGCATCTCGCGAAGAAAATTGGAGCGGCGGCAATCGGAGTGATAAGTGACGAGACACTCGCTGCAGACAGCGCCCCATAGAATAAAGTTGCATTGACGACCATGTGCTATGCACTTGTGACAGTCGAAGGTCTGGCAAGAAGCTGTTAGCTAAACACGAAAACAACAGGTGTAAAAAGACGCACAGGCCGCATGAAAAAATAGCTAGCTGCCAAAGCCGGGTCTGGTTGAATACCAAAAGGTGCTCTAGGCACAAATGGGAACGAGTCATCACTGACGGCGACAAGAGGGTCGTCGGGATAATGAGGGTCAGGCATTAGGAGATCGACGAGAGAAGAGAAAGATAGTATTAGCTAATACGAAAAACTGCGCAAAACTTGTTACGATCATTTATCCAAAGTAACAAGTGAGGATGACTTCGGTCACTCACGAACACTGGAATGAAACTCATAAGGACGGCTATCACTCCAATGATAGGAACCCTTCTTTGGGTCGAAACATTAGCCGGGCATAAACGAGATTAGATCAGACGCAAATCCGAGCTTCTATCAAAATTGCAGTGCAGAACGATTAGATAATGTTTTGTTAGAACAGGCAAGCACAGTGGTCTGAAGTCAACAGTGAGAAACTCTGTTATTGAGCAATGTGCTGGAAGAACTAACCTGAAGTCAACAGTGAGAAACTGAGGACTCCAGTCTGAGCTAGGCTACTTATATATACAGTAGATAGATAGATGAGTAAGCATGAGTAACTGATCACTAAGCATGAATAAGCATGAGTAAGTGGATGAATCAGCATGAGTAAGGGATCAGTAAGCAGGCTAACTAAATGGAGAATGCTCAATAAGCATATCAGTCAGCATGACTGATGAATGTAAGTATGATGACTACAACTATGTAAGAGAGAATGACACAGTCCAAACCCATACTTTAACACATTGAGTAGTGCTGCAGGCTGCTGAGGCTGGTTATGAGAACTGCCATCGTTGTTACTTGAGGGGCTTACCGAGCTCTCGTCCGAGCTATCGTCCTGATCGTCCGGCTGCCCGCGTGCAATGCAGAGGTCGGGCATAGCGAATTGAGCGTTGTGCGAGGCCAGGGCATCCTGAGTGAGCGCCGCAGGCGCGATGGTACCATTTGTCGACTCGGAGTCGCGGGCCGTTGCCTCGGGGATTCTTGGCGCGGAGGCGGTGCGAATGGCTGTGCCCACGTGACTTCCGGCTTCTCGGAAGATCGCAGCCGCTTCTTCCAAGTCTCTCATCAGTTCTTGCGACGCCAGTTTGGACGCCCCTCGCTTTGCCTCTTCAAGCCTGTCCTCTAAGTCGCCGTACGAGGACTGGAAACATTGCGCAATTCGCATCAGCTCGGAGTATCAGCCGGCCTCGCTGGTGGGTAGCGTCACCAAGGCTTCGAGCATCGGCGCTAGGGCTGTGCGCAGGAATTGCTGGACCTCGGGGCGCTGCTTTGCGACTACGTCTGAAAGAATCAGCTCGGGGTCTATAAGCAGGTCATCCATGAAATAAAACATACTTGGTTCGCCTTGCGTTAGACTGGCAAGACTCAAAGACGCGCCCGAGTCAGCTAGGATCTGCGGGCACTGTGCCAACTCGTGCTCAGGCCCCAGGCACATCGTGCAAATGCCTTGATCAAGTCCCCTAATCGTGCTTCCCTGCCCTTCCTCGTATTGCACCTCTCCGCTCGTGTCAAGCTTCAAGACTCTCATCGCACGCTGCTCAATGTCGCGCGTCAAGGCGTCCATTCGGGCGGATGCGTCGTTCGCGCAGGCTATCATAGGAGACTGCGGTACGAGGCTGCCTGAGCTTGCAGGGGAAGCAAGTTGCCCGGATCCGGGCGCCCAATCCCTCGATACCAGACTGGGCAGGCTGTCGGTGGTGGCCTCCGACACCGAGTCATCGTCCCCGTCCCGTTCTGCTTGCTCGGCTTCCTGGCGCATCTGATTAACTCGCTCGTTAGTTGTGTATGTCTGGTCGTTTCTCGTGGTGCATACCTGGCATGCCTCCAGTCGTTCCTGCAAGGTCGGCATGGGTGGGGCTCGCTTGGTAGCGTGCATAGGGAAACCTGTGCCACCGTCGGTGGGTGGATCGTTCGGAGTAAGGTGCATCATCTCGTTGCGCAGCACATCGTCGGTTGGGTACGGAACCTCTCGACTCCACACCACCCCTGGCAGAGGGGCCTCAACGATGGTGACGAACTCGTGCCCGGCCACGGTAAACGGTTGCTTATTAACTTCGTTCTTCAAGACCCACAGGACGTTGTAGGAAATGTGACGGTGGATCTTCTGTCGGTCGGGCAAAACTTCGCTCCCGAAATATTCTGAGTGTGGGGCGGCCGCGAAGGTCGGTGCGATCTCGCATTCTCTATTCTGCTCCTGCTGAAGCCAGACGCGCAGAGTCCTGTCGTCGATGGCAGCGACAGGGTCGAAGGTCCCGAGACTCAAAGCCACGGCGGGAGGCGTGTTGAAGGCTTTCCTCGACAAGTACTGAGCCGAGTGCAGTGTCATACCCGGGCTAGCAGCGTTCACCCCGACTAGAGGCAGCGAGGACGGTGAGTGGAGTTCTGAGATGTTGCTCATTCGTGGGTGTGGGTGCGGTGCGTTGTTCGGGCATACTTTTGTCTCTGCTTTATACTCCCCTTTCGCCTGACACGCTTCGTCTCCCAGGCTGAAGAATTTCTCAAAGGCCTCAATCCACAAATTAATTGCGCCCCATAGCACCCGCAGCATCTCGGCCATGACTCGAGCGGCGTCTAGTCATCCTGCCTCGAGTTGTGGCTGCTCGCTAAGTGTTTTTGTACCTTCCGGCTCCGCTTTCTTATCTTGGCCATACTCCTGAGAACCCAGCGCACCGAAACTTCCCGAGTCTTGGAACCTTGCAGGATCGTGTTCCAATCCTTCCGTATTTAGGTATGTGAATGACTGATATTGCTTGACAGCGCTGCCCTGGCTTTCGCCGGTGCGGCCTTCGTACAGGACTGCGAGCAACTCGAATCGAGGCTGTCACGTATGGCGGTCTTTGAAAATGAGATAAGTTCCTTCATCTCGCTCGTCGATGCTAACTAAATTCCCCCGCTGCCAGGGCCGCCCGAGCAACAACTCAAAGGGGGCTTTTTGTGATACCCAGAGGTCCGTAGTTGTGACTGCGCCGCCGCAGTTAAACTCTACGTCTCTTCTCCATCCTTGAAGTTGCCCTTTTCCGCCATTTGCATCATTCATGTTGGTCATTTGGCTCATGTCGACGGTTCGTCGTATATTCAGGGCCACAACATCAGCGTGTACCACATCCAACTGAGACCTAGTGTTGATAATTGCACAAACGGTTTTTCCGCCCGTTTCCATTTCGATTTTAATTAGCGTGCCGTCAGTTCTAGGCCACCCCAAGTTCGCAATCATCGGATGTTCCCGTGAGTGCCCCAGAAGAATGGCTTTGACATTTTTGACCTTTATAAGATCCTGAAAGTCAGTTCGAAGTTCTTTCGATGTGGCCATTATCTCCCGCAGCTTCAAGGGGATTTCGATATCTAAAATTCGGTTCATGACATCATCCCGCTTGACCGTGGCGGACAGTTCTGACTGTCTTCCCGTCGACTTGGACGCTGCTGCCTCAAGTCGTGGCACAGAATTTCTTTCCTCCCATCCATGTCCGTTTGTCTTACCTTGCTATGTGGCCGCACCTCGCCCCGATGGTCATCTTTGGTCTGGTCAAACCTTACTTCTCGGGCATCCATTGGAACGAGCTTCGGTGTCACCCTTACCTTATTGGACTCTGACGCTGCCTCCGCCACCCCTCTATCGGTAATGTCCGGGTGCAATCGCGTCGGCACTTGCTTGGTGTTTGCCCGCCGGGGCTCTATTGCTTCCGTAGAACGGTCTTCTTGTGGTTCCTTCATAGGCCGGATCCTTGCGAGGCCACGGCGTAGAGGGTATACCCCATCAAACGCCTCTTTTCTAGCGGCCTTCGTGCTCGGCAAGGTGCGCTCAGCGGCGTGCACGTTTGCCTCAATAGGAGTCGAATACGGCAAGGTGATGTAAATTTCCCTGCCGCTATCGGAGTCTTCCGACTGCTCCTCAAGGCTAATATATCCGCCTTCCTCGTCCGGGCTCTCGCCGACGTATTCTTCCACGATCTGAGCGCGCCGCCCGCGTTCCTGGTAGAAACTTTGAACCGCTCTCTTCCGATCCAGGCCTTGGTCCACTACTCCGAACATTACATGAGGCGCTGAAACGCTGACTATGAGATCAAGCGTGAAATCAACGTGCTTAGTGAAACTTCTTCTTTGATGAAGTAGTTTCAGGACACACACCAACTAAACACTATAAGTCAAACGAGTAGTTCGAGGGTTCTAACGCTGTCGAGTGGAAAAAGTGTTTCCCTAAAAAGCTACCGGATAGGAATTTTATCCGTAGAATCTTAGGAGTGGAAACTCTCCGATGAAATCCCCTTTTCAAGAGTTGGGCGGTGGAATTCTTAAAGGGGTGACTTCAAGAATAACGGGAACGGTCAGGAAAACCGTGTGAGTCTTGATGCGCTTATAGAGCTGACGGCGTACGTTTGGCGGCGGCAACTGCAGACGGGTTCTTCCGAGCCAACTGAGCTGTTTGATAAAGCTTTTGAACGAAGCTTAAGAACTCAAGGATCCGAATGAATAGTGTGACGAAATCAATATTCTGCTTATAGTCACAAGGGGGTACTACTAGCTAGAGAAGAAGAAAAAAAACTATGTACTGCTGCCCTCCTTATATACCTTTGCATCATGACTCACTCTCTGCAGGAGTCAGTATTTGTGACTCATCCTGACTCTGCTTGGTATGAGTCATTTTGATAAGATATGACTCCATCCATCTTCTGACTCAATTCTATGACTCAGGTGCATTATCCTGGAATCCACAGTCATTCCACTATTTCCCTTCTTGGGGGTTTGAATATTCTTTCAAGGCAAACAATTTTCCCATGGGACATCCGCGGCGAACGGATTAACCAAGGACTGTCCTCAGTCCCAAAAGATAATCAAACCCTCCAAGAAATTCATGTCCCATTCGTCGTATGTACAGGCTGACAGGTCGTTCCGATTATACAGCAATGATTTACTTGGGCCCAGGGCGGCACGGGGGTGAGGAAGAACATCTACCGACGTAGACGCGATCGCGATCCGAATAGCTTCTTCACTACTTTGACGGCCCCCGATTTGATGCGGCCTGCGAGCGTCGGCGGCAGCTGGTAGTAATAGTCCACCTGCACAAATGCCTTCTCCTCGGTCGCGTGGTTTACCCAAAGGTTAAAAACCTGTCCGCGTCGCTTGATGACTTGGTTGGTAGTTTCCCATTTCCCCATCAGCACTCCATAACACTCGACCTTCATCTCTGGCCGAAGCAAAACCCAAGGTAAGGTCCTCAATCTGAAGGAACCAGTACCTACGTCTTTGGTAATCCAGACGACCTCTTGGCGCCTCTCGTAGGGCACCAAGGGACTCTCCTCAATCATCCTTCTGCGGGCTCTGAAGAGGAGTTGGATTTCGCCAAGGCGACGGCATTCGGCAGCCGTCTGACTGTCCGAAAGCGGAGTGAGGTCGGGGGTGATCCACTGGTATGTGCTTATGTTTCTGACGATGTACTCGATGTGCTGATAGTCGTTATGGGTGGTTACGGCTTCTAACCTCGAGGGCATCGTCCGGATCGTTCCCGGCAAGAGGTCGGTGTTAACGCTGGTTGGGCTGGAGGGGAAGGGCGCGAACGCGTGGGTGGACCAATTGTAGGCTGGAGGCAGGCGACCGCGTGTGGTGTCACTGTCGTATTCCAGAGAGGAAGAGTCGGATTCGGGCATCGTGATCGTGAGGTCGGGGGTGCTGCTGAGAGCGCGGAAAGCCAGCCCCGAGTGTTCGTTAGCGGCCTCGTTGACGCCGTCGTGCTGAGATGGTCATGAAGAAAGAGTGTTTATGAGTGTAATGAATCCTACGCCTGGTTACGTCCTTTACGTACCGATCCCGCTTCCCTTGGTTCAGGAAAACTGGCAGTGGTCGCATAAGGCCTGAAGTTTCGGTGACTGAGTCGAGATAGAATGTAAGGGGCAGGCATGGCGTGAACAATGTGTAGCAAGGGTGATAGCAGTTGGGTGCGGTTTCTGGATGATGAGTGGGAGAATAGACTTGGAAGACGTCTGGGCCAGCGAATACCCGTTATATATATATATATGGGGCGGCGTTAGATTGCCCCAGCTGCACTTGTTGAGTTATTTAATTTTTAGAATTTTTGATACGGGGTGCCGCTTGACAATTTGAAATTGTGGAGGTTATCCGCTGCGTCCATTTTAGTCTTCGTCGTCCTCAAACAGGTCCTCGCCCTCGTCTAGCGAGTCTGTGTCTTGGTCTTCTTCTTCCTCCATCCATCCCGTCCGCATAAACCAATGATTCCGCGTGATATAGGGCAGAAGGCGAAATGCGGCCACTGGACTTCCTCGAAGTGGAGCTCCGTCTAATTCTTTGAGAAGATAAGCTCCTCCCTTATTTTTGCGGCTCACTTCGTAGGGCCCGAAATATTGATCCATAGTCTTTTTCTTGGAGCTGACTTCAGATTCTATGGCAACGTTTCGAACTAGCACCAAGTCACCTTTGCTGTATTCTGTCTTTCGTAGCTTCTTTATGAACTTCTTTTCGAATTGTGCCTTTGAACGGAATCTGGCCTTCTTCAAGGTTTCAGTGGCCCTTTTAATGTCGCGTTCGTGCTTCCCTAATTGTCTGATTCGTAAGGTCAGTAACTCGGAAGTGGTCATTCCTGATCGGAACCCACTAACAAGGAACGTAGCTTCCGTCAGATCAAATGGTAAAATGGGATCCGCGGAGTAAAGGAGTTGATAAGGCGAAAACCCGGTCACACGACTCACCGTGATCCGGTCAGCAAGCAGTGCCAGCGGCAGTTTCTGTGGCCACAGGTGAATCTTTCCACCACAAGCCTTAACAATAGACTCCCGGATGGTATAGTGCCCCTGTTCTACCACGCCCGATGCGTGTTTATTGTACGGGGAAATTCGCACGTGGGGAATTCCCATTCGTTTCATGAGCTTCCTGAAGCCGGCTTTCACTTCGGGGCCGTTATCAGTGATGACCTTTCTGGGGCACCCATACCGGCAGTAAATGTAAATCCAGAAGAATTCTGCCAGGTCGTCGGCAGTCTTGGTCTTCAGGGCCTGCGCTTCGCAGGCACCCGACAAGTCGTCCCGGGCTGCGACAATCATTCGAAACCCCTCGGACTCGGGCATCATCATGATGTCGATAAAGAGAGTCTGGAAGATTGCTGAGGGAGTGGTGACTGTAAGCGGAATTTCCAGTTTCTTCGTGCTGCGAACTTGACACTTATGGCAGGACGCGATCTGGTGCTGGATATCATTGTACAATTTTGGCCAGAAGAACCGTATCTTTAACATTTCCCAAACCGGCAAGACCCCTCGATGACCCAAATCCTCATGGGCTTGAGTGAGGATGCGAAGCCGGTTCTGTGGTTCCATTATAACCAAAAGAGGTGGTCCCGAAGAATTACGCTTCAGGAATTTTCCTTCATGAATCATATATCGCGATGCCTTATTAATGAATCGTTTGTGTTTTTGAGATGTAGGAAATCTTGGGGCCTCCAGAGTACTGAGAAAATGGTGGATGGTCTTTAGCAATTCTTCTTGTTCCACCCGCGCAAGTTGACAGGACGGCAGCTGGTATGCTGTTTCGGAGTTGGCCCCTTTGACCGACTCAGCGGTGGTGAGCAAGGCGATTTCATCAAGCCAACTATCATCATCACTGACGACTTCCTCCTCTTCTCCCAAGGATCGTCGGGATAATGCGTCTGGCCCTTGGAACTTGGTAGCAGGTACGTGGATTAGAGCGAAATCATACATCAAAATTCCCTGGATCCACCGGTTTATAGTGGCGTCAGGTTGGATATCAGGATTATTCAGAATTCCTTGTATGAATTTTGCATCTACCTCCACTCGGAGTGTCTTAACTCCGACTAGATACAATCTCCAATGGCGCAGGGCTCGGTATAAGCCGAATAGCTCTAGTTTCGGCTGCGAATACCTGGATTCACGTTCGCTCATCGGAATAGAACCATAACGAGCTGGCCTCCTTCTCCCTTCGGTATCTTCTTGGGAGAGGATCAAGCCAGTTGCCACACTACAGGAGTCGACTGACAAGAAAACTGGCAGCCATGATGTATAGTCAATGGGCCGCAGCGCCGGTGCATTTGCTACTAGACGTTTGATTTTCGCAAAGGCAAGTCGTCGTCGTTCATCCCACACAAATTCGTAGTTGCGGCGATAAAGCTCGGTAAGTGGTCGTATGATGAGAGAATAGTTTAAAATCCATATCCTGACCGTTCCACAGAGTCCGAGGAACCTTCGGACTTCTTGTGGTGTAGTCAACGGGGGCCAGTCCAAGATAGCAGAGACTTTCTTCGTATCAGGAGTTCGTCCTTCGGGTGTGCATGTTTGCCCTACAATCAGAGCCTGAGGCCGACAACACTGAACCTTGGTGGCTGAAAAGGTGGCTCCTGCGCATGCAACTCGGTGCATTATTCGGTGTACATCCTGCGCATGCTCCCAAATGAATCGCCGGATGCCTGGGTTTTCGGGCAAAACCTCCGGCTGATTTTGACTGTCAAGGTACTGCGAACTTGGGCCTTTGATAGGTAAGTCGTCGATGAATACATTGGCGACATGAGGAATTTCATCATGCAATATGAACAGCATGCACTTCTGAAATTCCGCCGGCGAGTTCGTATACCCCGTAGGCATGGATGTTATTCGCAGCAATCCCAAAGGGGTCATGAACGCGGTCATGTCCCGGCTTTCTGGTTCCATTTTTCGCGCATCAAAACCCCAATAAAGATCAAACACCGTGTAGCACTGGCGTCCAGCAAATCCTTCTACAAAATCGTCCAGGATGGGTAGCATGCCCGCATCTCGGATAGAAACTTTGTTAAGTGGTTGCAGGTCATGGACTATCCGAAGTTTACCATTTTTCTTCAAAACACAAAACCAACGAGACCGGTAAGAAGACTGGCAGAGCTCATAGACTCCTGCATCCATTTTTAGCTTCAGGACGTCTATTACTTTTTGCAGAATTCCAGGAGGAATAGGAATATTTTTGTACTCCCAAGGAGTGTGCGGTACCGTGGCTATTTTGTAGGGGGAGAAGTATTCGTCGCTGAACGTGCCCCTTTCAGTATCTTCGAAGGCCAGCACAGTTTGGTTCAGCTCCATTACGTGAATGAACAATTTTTCCTCCTCCGGTGTGAGGAATTTGTCGGGGTTGAGATCTAGTAGAGCCAGTCGCTGCTCGTTTAACCTCGGCGTGGAAGAAAAGGGTGGTGGGTGAGCTGGTAATGGAGGTAACGTGGCCAGCGGGTCGCGAGGAATTTGGCGTTTGACCTCGTAATCCGGAGAAAAGGTAGTTGAAACCGGTCGAATTTTTCTGTCCACCCGTTTATACATAGTAAAAGCCTGGTATTCTTTCCCCTCCTGATCGTACATTTCAACGGGGTAGAATATGTACTCGTCGTCTTCTTCAAGCGATTCGAAGTCTTGCTGATGCTGTCTTCGGAGTTCTTGCAAGCTCCCTTTTAGTCGTGGCTTAGGTGTGGGCTCGATGGTGTAGGCGAGACTGCGCGGTACACCTTTCTGCGGTTCACAAGCCAGGCTTCGAAAGCAAAGAACAACCAACTGCGTTATACTGGCCATGGCAGCCAGATGTCGATATAGAGTTACAACGTCATTGCTACTGTATCTCAAGTAGTATGCGCTTGGTAGCGGAGTTTCGGACAAAGCTTTGAGTATCGGAAAGCAAATAGGACAGGGATACGTATACGGACACTTCAACTCGGCACAGTGACGGCGGGCGCCTTTCGAGGGCTGTTGTACAAGGAGGTTATTTCGGGAGAATCGCGTGGTCGGAAAGACGGATTTGTACAGGGTAGGGTTCTGGGAGCGACCTATTTGAGAATTGAGACGTTTTTCCCTGATTCTGTAGTAGTCTGAGGAGTCCGCGGCGAACGGATTAGCGTCGAACACACCTTTAGACGCTGCTCGCGCGGCTGGAATCCTCCGAGACAACACCGTAGCGACCCCACTCAGCAATGTACTCGCTGCCACTGCTCCAATCGGCACTGCCCTCCAAAGACGCATGCTCCCGGCGATATTCGTCTGCGTCGCCCTCGCTGCGAGGACTGCCCCAGTGCAGGGTGCTGCCCGGCTCCCCCCACTGGTGGACGGGTTGTTCAGAAGAAGACGGAGTATCGGGGTACTGTAGCTCCGAATCGTCCATGCTCGAGTCGGAATCGAGGTCCTGCGAGTCGCGAGACTGATAGCCGCCCTGATCCGTGCTGAAGTGTTCCGGGTAGATTGCGCTGTCAGGGAACGGAAGCAGCTCCCAATACTGGGTGAATGGGTTGTGGGCGTCAAGACTTCCGGCGTTAACATGCTGAGCGATAGCGTAGTGGTTTCGGAGTCGGATGGCGAGGATATCGTCAATAAGGCCGACCAGGGTGTAGCGTTCATGGAGGTACAAGACGTCGCGAAGAACGTGAAGTTGCGCCGTCTCGAAGTCGGTGAGAAACGGATGGCTAGTGTAATAAGCAGGAAAATTGGCCTGAAGAAGCGTCGCCGCTCGTTCAGCAAGCGTGGGCTCAATTGTGATGGAAGAACATACTTCAGAGGGCATGTACCGGCGCCAAACAGCGTACTCCAGCCGGCGCTTGCTCTCCAAAATCGCCAGGCGGGCACCTTTGAACAGGTTGAGGTCTGCATAAACGACCGCTTCCACGGCTTCGGCTGCTTTAGAACATTCTCGTTGAATGATTGTACGCCACAGAAGATCCCCTTGAAACTTACGAAACTGGGGGCGTCCCTTTTTGCCTTCCTTCCCGGCTCCTCGCTCCTTGTCGTCCTGGCTACGGGGGCTTGGCTCGTCGGCCTCAGGCGCTTGGGTGCTGGTCAGTTCGACGTTAGCGCTGGGGAGGCTGAAGTCCAAAGACGTTGGATACTGCGATAAGTCCGGGGAGGGCGAAGGAGCGGGAATAACAGGTACGAGGCCCATTTCGAGGGCTGCCACCAACTCCCCACGCTGTTGTTCAGCGGCGGCCATAGCCACAAAATCAAGGTGAGCGCGTAGAGGTCCGTGGAGCGCGCGTAGAGCCGACAACAAAGGCGCTCCACCCAATTCGTCTTCCCAGGAGAGTTGCTGCTGCTGCGCGTCCAATCCTGCCCGCAGCCACTGGCCCAACTCGCGAGTCTGATCAGTCCCGATAGGCGCCGAGCGCGAGGAAATATGAGGCGAGTCGAGAAAAGCAGTTGTAGGAATGTCCGATAGTGGACTGAGCGGCTCATTCGAAGCAATCGTAGCATGGTCTGAGAGAGCGTCGTCTCTAGGTAGTTGATTAAGAGCGCTGCGACACGCCGTATCAATGATGAGTTGCGGGTTTATGCCGAGTTCACTGGTAGTAACTGACCATTCTGTCGTGATTGGACTGACACCAATCGTCTCGATCCGAAAGAAGCCTTCGCTTTCGGAGGAGGAACCCAGCGTGGATGACGCCGCCGAGCTCGACCACAAGTCGCGTGTGATGACGGGCCCCCGTTGGTGGTCGAAGGCTGGAGTTTCCACGCGGTCGGCCCAGGCTCGGAGGTCGGGACGTCCACGTGAACTAAATGATCCGTTGACCAGTTCCGGCATGCTTCCGCAATCCGAGTCAGAGTCATCGTCGCGCTGTGTCAGCATGCCCTGGACCTCGGCCTCGTATCCACGCTGCTCCTCTCGCTGGCGCTCGACAATCCTCTTGAACTTCTGGAACGCTGCGCTCACATCGGTCGCAGTGGCGACCACGTCTCGGAAAGCGGAAATGTCGGCAATGGGAGCGGTAAGGGGATAGGTGAGAAGCTCATCGAAGGTGCGGCCAAGCAATCGGTCCAGTGCGCGTTGAAGGTCCTCAGGTACGTTATCATCTGCCAGATGTTCCTCATTCAGCAGGTTACTCGATACAAGACTGTCCCGAGGCGCATGCGTACCTGACACATAGGCCGCCGGCACCGCAGGCGTTGTGGGCGGAGTAGCGGCGCTGCTAGTCGTCTCGGACCCCCACATCGGGCAGTCCATCATGGTATCATGCTGGGGGGCGTTACAATAAGCGCAGGAGCGCGGGAACGGGCCTCCATCATCCTCCGAGCTGGATTCGCTGGTCGAGGAGGCATCATCGTCGTCCTCAGGCTTGTGGAAAATGATTGTAAACTGCCCCAAACCTCCTTCTTCATCGTTGGGTTCCAGCGCTGCCGCAACGCGCGCCTCGATGTCTTGCCACTGGGGGCAAGCTATGATTTGCGGTGCCCGCAAATCCTGCGCAAATCCTGCGCAAACTCAAAAGATTCCCATTATATACTCAGTAATTGCGGGCTGCGCAAATGGTGTGCAAATTTTAAATTTGCTTAACATTTGCGCAAGATTTGCGGCGACCGCAAATTCTAAATAAGGTTTCTATCTTCCCATTAAAGTCTCATCATTTGCGGAAGCCGCAAACTTATGATTTGCGGACTCCGCAAATCATAAGCAAATCAGAAGACCAAACATACAAAACCTACTATAAAAGGCAATTTTTTCATCAAATCCTAGACAGGTGACCTCCTAGGATTCACTTTATTGCTTCTTGGATTCAGTCCAAATCAAGTTTAGCATATCATGTGCAACGGGAACGAGTCCCAGAAACATGTGACCAGCTTTGTAAAATTATTGGTCTGTGCCAGGTATTTTTTTCAATGGAGGGCCAGGGTTCAGTCACCCAAGGCAGCAGTCTTTTGAGTGGCAATGCACTTTTAGAAGCTGAGAGATACCTGATTCCAAGTCTGCCATAGGATAGTTAGAAGAAAAAAAAAACTTAGGTCATGTGACTGGGACCGCCGGTCCGAACCTATGGTCTGCTCAGATTGCGAGCAGACCATAGGTTCGGACCGGGCCGGCCCGAGATCACGTGATTGATAACGGCCCGGAGGAACTCCAATTTTTCATCATGAAAAATAATTGCCCGGGGCAGGACTTGAACCACCGGCTGCACGAACTCATAAAGTCTCCACACTGCACCACACTACCACTCTACCAGAGTAACCATTGTACTCTTTATCTCTTGGTCCACTTTCTTCATTCAGCTGCTACATTTTGCCTCATCTAAACAAGTGCCCATATCAAGCTATCAGATTAAGGCTTGAGCATGGAATAAAGGTTAGGCATTGAGACTATTCATCTTCATTAAATGACCTATAGCTCAATTGGTCTTGTTGCCTCACAAAATACAAAATACTCAACCAAACATGGTTCAAAAATTGAACTTCATTGGAAAGTTTTGTGAATTCATTAGAAAAGGTTTTGTGACCTTGCAGGCAAAGTTGTAGGGCTTGTTGAGACCACTCACATCTGTCTAATGACCTATAGCTCCACTAGTCTAGTTGCCCCACAAAACACAAAACACTCGGTCAAACACGGTTCAAAAATTTAAGATTGTTGGAAAATTTTGTGACTCAAAAACCAAAGTTGTAGAGCTCACTGAGAGAATCAGGATTCACTTAATGACCTATAGCTCAATTGGCTTAGTTGGGTCACAAAATGCAAAATACTCAACCAAACACGGTTCAAAAATTGAACCTTATTAGAAAGTTTTGTGACCCAAAGACCAAGGCTGAAGAGCTCACTGAGAGAATCAGGATCCACTCAATGACCTATAGCTCAATCAGCTTAGTTGGGTCACAAAACTCAGAACACTCACCCAACCATGATCAAACAGGGTTCAAAAAATCTATGTGGGGTAGGAAATTAGGGGTAATCCAGATGTTGTATGGTCAAATCATGTGTGGCAGTCTTCATGCAAAAGCGGCGGCATGATGTAGTGGTGCAGCGTGGAGTTCAATTTTCGTTTCTTGCCAAGTGATTGGAAACTCACTGGGGCGAGGAACACTAGTTTTGAGGAGGGCGAGGAGACAATAAGACCAGTATGTGATTCAAAGGGTAAGGTATCATAGCGAGATGTAGGATTGAGGTTGTGGTACCAGAATAAGAGTCGAAGGTCTTGTGATGTGTGTGATTATGTGTAGGTAAGCACATCTCAGGTTTACAGTGATCTCCATTTTTAGGACACATCATCTGATACACCATGGAAATTGTCCAGATGTCATTTGGCAGCATACTAAAGTGTATTAGTTGAATTTTTTGACAACTTTTTTTTGGTTAAAATGAGCACGATCACAAAGAATGATTTACTCCACCTGCTACCTCCAGATACAAATCAGGGATCCTAGTCCTCTCTCAAGGGTATCTTTTTGCTCTTTCTGTGCATAGTAGATGCTGAATCTGTATATTTCCCATTTCTTCTTGAACAGCGGAGGACCTACACAGGCTATATCGACACCAGAGTTTGAGGCAAAAATGTGCCCATCAATATCCGGCCAAGATACCCTGTTTTGGCCAGATATTGTTTGGATTCTAAAATATGTCCTGGGCAGTATCCCAATGAAACGGGCTCTATTCACACGGCAAAATCTGAAGTGCCGAGGCGGCTAAAAATGTATCGAAAAGCTTAAATTCTGGTTTCAAAAATAGTGCACTGGAAAGCCAATCAGATACTATAAGTCTTGGTTTGCATTTTGTCCCTTCTGATATTGAACCCAAAACTAGTAGTTTTGGCATCGGCTTCTGGAGCCTTCAAAACAATAGGTCTCAGGTGTGCTTTCCGGAGGCACCGGAAATTACTAATCTTGCACCCCCCAAAA
The DNA here is from genome assembly GCA_029282135.1 of Mycena belliarum. NCBI lineage: Eukaryota > Fungi > Basidiomycota > Agaricomycetes > Agaricales > Mycenaceae > Mycena > Mycena belliarum. The sequence goes on from JARJCN010000144.1 coordinate 26,697, forward strand.
CCTAATCTAGAGCGGTCTAGATTTGGTTTCGGAACACCCTAAACCTATTGTTTCTGATTCTGTTTTGGCCAGCACCCTAAACTTATTGTTTCCGGCCTTCCAAAGCGGGCATATTAGGCTCCTGTTTAGCCATCGGGCGATGATCCGCTGACGGTTGGCGGATGGTTGGCGGATGATCGCCCGATGATCGTCACCAGCCAAATTCAGCCTTTTTTGCCCATGATGATCATCGGGCGATGGTCCGCCGACGGTCGGCCGATTGTCGCCGGACGGTTGGCGGATGATCACCCGATGAATAAATAGGAGCCTGATATGCCGGATATTTGGCCACCTTATTTTCGGCCCTTTTATCAACAATATCTGGTAATAAATCTGGCACCCTGGTATCCGTGAAAATATGCACGGAAACTGGCTGGTGGGTTGCGGGCTTTTTATTTGAAAGATGATTGACCCTGTTTTGCACATAATTATCAGCTGAATTGGGTTGCATACTAACAGGCCTTTTTTCTTTGATAACTATGTACTTAAATAGGAAATTATTTGGTACCCTGTTATCTACAGTATAAATCAAACTTCAGGCGGCCTTTTGATCGGGATCCTGTGGTGTGACTGGGAGCATATTTATAGGGCTGGGTCCTAGTGAACAGGAGCTTCTAAGTTAATCATTTCAAAAGCAACCCAAATAAGTTGCAAAATCTCCCATTTAAAACTCAACCACTGTAGAGACCTGTACTGTAGCAACCGGCCACCCCACCGTGACATTACCCACGGGTTTGGGCAACGCAACCAGGCATAAATCTATTGTGACGGTTGAATTTTCGGCAACCCAAATTTTAAACCATGCTGCAATTTGGGTTGAAATTGTGGCTTTTAGGCCTGTGTGTAAGGGCAACCACGCGGCCCGAGAAGTCAAGGGTCCTGGCGTGGGGGATCCGAAGGTTAATTGACAGGACGTGCTACTAGTACAAGTATAGCGCACCTGGCGTGGGGGATCCAAAGAGAAGAACGTCTGAGGATTCCCATGCCCGGTGCCGCCTAAAATAGCTACTGACTAGTAGCACGTGCACGAGGTGATCGGAGCAACTGGAGTGACGCGCATAGGTCCCGTGCGCGGTCACAGGCCACGTGGTATCTGGAACCGGAGCTCCGGCGGGGTTGCGGGAGCGGGCACGCGGGGGACGGAGCGGGAACTGGGGCGGAGGTCGGAGCGGAGGCGGGGGCCGGAGCGGAGACCGGACCGGGGGCTCCCCTGACACTGTGGGCATGTCAAAATCAACAGAGGTAGATATAGCAATGATTATTTGGGAGTTTTGGACAATATTCTCAGTAGGAGAGCAATTTTTGAATATTTTTTGTTTATGTTACGGTTTGAACCAAAGCAACAGCCCTCTCCAGGACTGTGACTTGATGGGATTTGGGCAACGCAACCAAGGCCATTGTGACCGTGATGGTTGCTACAGTACAGGTATCTACACTAAATCTAACACAATTCTTGTAGTTATATTTGAACATTCAAGGCTTATAGGCAGTGAAAACCACGGGTGTGTGTGTGCGTAGGTTGGGCCCACAAAACTCTTGTGGTTTTGGATGGAAAACCGCGGTTGGTGCAGAGAGGTTGCAGTTTGCCCAGCTAGGTGAGGAAAGAATACAATGTAGAAAGCAAAAATACCGGTTCTGCTAGGACACAGTGTTGCTGATGCACTCCTTCAGAATCTCCAAAGCCTCTGTGCTTTGACCTAATCCAATGCCTTTCCCCTTTGAACGAGGCATGTGATTGTGTTGGTGGGCCAACCAAGGGGCTCGCTCGCGAGTGACTTCGACGTCGACGGTCTCTGAGTGTAGATGATGAGTCCAGTTGTTTGGTAGACAATTTGCTAGGGAAATCCGTGGTCAAACCTTCCACTACAACATGGAGGGACCTGTGTAGGAAGAAACACTGTGACGGGAAGCGAGATATGTGAGCGCGAGGTTTGATGACTCTAAGCTGCCTGAGGAGGGAGAGTAGAATGTCTTGGGAGACAAGCTTTGAGATGTGAAAATGTGGTGGTGGTCAATCCTATTGGTGTGGGCTTAGATACAGGATAGTGCGGGGAAATCTGGCCCAGGAGTGAACTACTGAAACACCCCTCCCTTTCCTGTCTTGATGCCCTGCTCGCACCGCCTCCACAAGATGCGCGTCCCTCAAGATCTGTCTGCCCGGGGTGTGGTGTTTGAGGCTGACAACCTGGGAGCTTCTCTGTGAAGAAGTTGTGGTTGTTTGGTGTTTGTTAGTGGTTTTTATTGGTTTGTGTGGTGTTCATGCCATCGTTAGGGGGGCTAGGTGGTGCTTGGTGATCGCAATCACGTCGGAGAAGAATGCAAGTGAGGTGTGCCATGGTCATAAGGTCCAGAAACCATGTGTTCCCGCCCCATGGCGTTGTGGGTGAACAAGTTGGTTGCGGTTTGTGGAGGCATGGCTGTCTGCCGTCCTTGTTTGCGGTTGCTCGTTCCGGAAATACGGCCAGTGTTGTGTTGTCGATGTTGTTGTGGTGGCTTCTGTGACGCTGTGCCATAGCTAGAGCACCATGGGTGCTCATACCACCACTTTTGCATGAAGACTGCCACACATGATTTGACCATACAACATCTGGATTACCCCTAATTTCCTACCCCACATAGATTTTTTGAACCCTGTTTGATCATGGTTGGGTGAGTGTTCTGAGTTTTGTGACCCAACTAAGCTGATTGAGCTATAGGTCATTGAGTGGATCCTGATTCTCTCAGTGAGCTCTTCAGCCTTGGTCTTTGGGTCACAAAACTTTCTAATAAGGTTCAATTTTTGAACCGTGTTTGGTTGAGTATTTTGCATTTTGTGACCCAACTAAGCCAATTGAGCTATAGGTCATTAAGTGAATCCTGATTCTCTCAGTGAGCTCTACAACTTTGGTTTTTGAGTCACAAAATTTTCCAACAATCTTAAATTTTTGAACCGTGTTTGACCGAGTGTTTTGTGTTTTGTGGGGCAACTAGACTAGTGGAGCTATAGGTCATTAGACAGATGTGAGTGGTCTCAACAAGCCCTACAACTTTGCCTGCAAGGTCACAAAACCTTTTCTAATGAATTCACAAAACTTTCCAATGAAGTTCAATTTTTGAACCATGTTTGGTTGAGTATTTTGTATTTTGTGAGGCAACAAGACCAATTGAGCTATAGGTCATTTAATGAAGATGAATAGTCTCAATGCCTAACCTTTATTCCATGCTCAAGCCTTAATCTGATAGCTTGATATGGGCACTTGTTTAGATGAGGCAAAATGTAGCAGCTGAATGAAGAAAGTGGACCAAGAGATAAAGAGTACAATGGTTACTCTGGTAGAGTGGTAGTGTGGTGCAGTGTGGAGACTTTATGAGTTCGTGCAGCCGGTGGTTCAAGTCCTGCCCCGGGCAATTATTTTTCATGATGAAAAATTGGAGTTCCTCCGGGCCGTTATCAATCACGTGATCTCGGGCCGGCCCGGTCCGAACCTATGGTCTGCTCGCAATCTGAGCAGACCATAGGTTCGGACCGGCGGTCCCAGTCACATGACCTAAGTTTTTTTTTTCTTCTAACTATCCTATGGCAGACTTGGAATCAGGTATCTCTCAGCTTCTAAAAGTGCATTGCCACTCAAAAGACTGCTGCCTTGGGTGACTGAACCCTGGCCCTCCATTGAAAAAAATACCTGGCACAGACCAATAATTTTACAAAGCTGGTCACATGTTTCTGGGACTCGTTCCCGTTGCACATGATATGCTAAACTTGATTTGGACTGAATCCAAGAAGCAATAAAGTGAATCCTAGGAGGTCACCTGTCTAGGATTTGATGAAAAAATTGCCTTTTATAGTAGGTTTTGTATGTTTGGTCTTCTGATTTGCTTATGATTTGCGGAGTCCGCAAATCATAAGTTTGCGGCTTCCGCAAATGATGAGACTTTAATGGGAAGATAGAAACCTTATTTAGAATTTGCGGTCGCCGCAAATCTTGCGCAAATGTTAAGCAAATTTAAAATTTGCACACCATTTGCGCAGCCCGCAATTACTGAGTATATAATGGGAATCTTTTGAGTTTGCGCAGGATTTGCGCAGGATTTGCGGGCACCGCAAATCATAGCTTGCCCCCAGTGTGCGCGACTCGCGCCGACAACGGCGTTCCCGGTACGTCTTCATCGGTTGTCGACGGGGTGATGGGCTTCCCGAACTGCCCCACAGTGTTACTGATGAGGGAATCAATCCCTTCCCGACCGGTTTCGTTCTGCGGACCGGCACAGTGGTGAGTAATCTGTCGGACTTCAAGTGCTTCGCTTACAGCGTACGGGGCCCTCAGGCGCTCTTCCAGGCTTGGAAGCAGAGGTGCGTAAGGGGTCGCATGCTTGGGGAAGATCATCATCTCAGGCGAAGCTCCTTCGGGCGGCGGCAACATCTTCTGCATAGCGTCGTGGAGGCGAGTGTCCGAGGGATAGAAGAGCTCGAGCGGCCACGCGGTACGCGAATCTCCCGCGGCCTGGTAGCTCCAGGTAACTTCATGACAGGCAAATGCGAAACAGCGGCCGGTTTCCTCGTCGTAAAAGGCACGGAACGCGTTGTTGGCGGCGCTCTTGTGCAGCACCTGCCCGTCTTCCAGTACCTCGGCGCCGTAGTATTCCGACTGGGGAGCGGCAGAGAACGTGGGGCGAACGTCATAGGGAACCTTGCTGAGGTATTTCTCCCACTGCCGTGTCGTCGCCGCCTGAATGATCTCGTCCGGAGTGTTCCCTTTCAGGGCGATGGTGGAAGTCGGCGGTCCCCCGAGCATGTTTCGCGACAGGTACTGAACGGGCTCGTATGCCCGCGATGGGTCGGGATCGTGAACGGGATGGTGAATATGAGTCAAAGACATGTTCGCTGCAGAGACAGGTGAGTTCTGCGGCGGGCTTTGATAGTCTTTCTCTCCCAGATTATATGTAACGCGTCGCTGACTCCCCGTTCCTTCTAGATTTCGGTCCTGGAGGCCTTCCGCAGCACCCTCCATTCTTCGTGCTTCAAACGCTCCCGAATTTTGGACTCTCGATGTCAAATTTATATGGGGCAGAGTCAAGGTGACTGACGTCTGCCCTTGACGTGGGTAATTTTCCGTGGTAGGTCCTCCACGTTCCGAATCGGGCTCATGTATCTTCATGCTTCTCAGCCCTTTGTTCCCATCAAGACTTCCGCATTGAATTCTGGAAATTAAAGTTGAGTCATCTGCTACCAGAACTGAGAACGACTGATACTGTGCTGCTTTTCCAGAATGTGTCTCGGCTGGTGAATTTTCAGCCGGGACCGCGAGGAGCTCGAACCGCGGACGACGTGTCACTCTATCTTTAAAGATCAGGTATGTTCCCTCCTCTCGCTCGTCGATGCTGACGAGGTTACCTCGCTGCCAAGGGCGTCCAAGCAGCAGCTCGAACGGAGCTTTTTGCGATACCCACAAATCGGTGGTGGTGATTGCGCCTCCGCAGGTAAATTCCACATCATTTATCCATCCTTGTAGTTGACCGCGGCCTCCATTAGCGTCATTCATACTTGTTATCTGGCTCATGTCCACTGCCCGCCGAATATGCAGAGCTGCAACATCCGCGCGAACCACGTCGAGTTGAGAACCCGTATCTATGATAGCACTGACTGTACGCCCGCTTGTTTCCATATCCACCTTAATCAGAATCCCCTCGGTCCGAGGCCAGTCATAACTTGCACTTAACGGGTGATCTCTCGAGTTTCCAAGTAAGACGGCACGAACATTTTTGACCTTGATTAAGTCCTGGAAATCGGCACAGAGCTCTTTATTAGAACCCATGATCTCACGCATGGTGAGTGGGACCAGCGTGTCAAGTATTTTGTTCATCACGCCCTGTGAGTCCACGGTTTTGGATAGTTCTGACTGCCGTTTTGACGGCTTTGCAGTTCCTATTTCTTTTTCGGGTGTATCGTCCACCTCTCTGGTCTTCTTGCCTGCTCTTTTCCCAGGCGGAGTTTTAGGCCCTTCCATTTCTACATCATCGTTAGGTGTGTCGAACCGCACCTGCCGGGCGTCTATAGGCGTTATTTCGGGTAGCTTGTGGTTTACTTTGGGGCCTCGCGCTTCCACTACCTTCCTTTCGGAGCTGACGGGAGCGCCCGCTTTGGCAGATTCTGTCATTTCCTTACGGGGCTGTGTCCCCTTTTGCTCAGGTACTTCCGGACCAGCCTTGGCGGACTCCAAGTCCCGCGTTATCGTCTTCGGACTTCGCTCCCGGGCCGGCGGGTAAACCCCATCAAAAACCTCCCGCCGTGCTGCCCGTGTGCGGGTCGCTGTGCGCTCAACGGGATATGCTTGCGGGGTTGGGCTCCATGCCCGTCTCGGAGCGGTTAAATACACTTCTCCGACATCCGAGGTATCCGCTTCATCCAGGTCTGATAATTCACTGGAGGTTCCGTCGTAAGCTTCAACAATGCGGGCGCGCCTGCTTTCCTGGAGATAAAAATTGTCCACAGCCTTTTGGGTGTTGAGGACCTCATCTACCACTCCCAGCATCACTCGCGGCCCCTTTCCGCCCGAAATCCGTTCAGCCGCCGCTGCCAATGACTCGCCACTCTGTCGCCAAATAGAATTTCCGTTCTTCATGGTGAGTCGACGTGTTTCTTCGTTATAGGCAATGACATTATTCTTTACCAGATCTGCGATTTGCTGGCAATCTGAAATTCGGTGCCCATCCCCTAAACATCCGAAACACCCAGTAAATTCCCTTCCAGTGCCATTGCCAGTTCCACTGGGTGTAGATCTGCCTCCTAGTGGAATATTGTTGGGGAACGTGGCCGGAGTAGACGCGTCTTGCCCCTGTGTACTTGATCGTGACTGCATACTTCGTGGCCGAGGCCTATCTGTTGCGCCACCAGTGAAGGGAGGCATGACACACTTCTCTGCGGTGCCGCTTTTGTCCATCACCATTACCTTGTAATAGATAGGTGCATACTCGGGGTCATTCAAATTCATAGCGTTGAGTTTGCGAATCATGCTGGCGATCTCATCTTCGTTCCCTTGATACTGCATTTTTGGCTTCTCTGCATTTTCCTTTTTCGTATTGATCTTCTTTGCGTGATCCTGTTTCTTCTTCTTGGCGCGCAACTTTTTCTTGCGGCGATATTCCTCATAGTCCGAGGCTGACCCATCACTGCTAGATCCTTCATCACCTGACTCTTCGCCCGAATAATCTTCATCCCTTTCTTCTCCGAATTCTGCAGCTTTGACCATCAGGGATTCATATTTGTTCCGCCGGAAATACCATTCCGCGGCTGTATTCAATTCTGCCATGGTGTACTGCGCCTCATCGTCTCGGAATGGGTTTGACTGAAGAATTCTGTTTTCGAGAATCTGGCGGAGGTTTATGTGAATTCCCATCCAAAAATACGCCAAGTAATCTTCCCTTCCTAAATGCGAACGATTGAGTGGACCTCCTGCGATGGCGTTGTACCTAACAAAATACTTTCGCCACTGAGTAAGGCTGTAACACGGTTGGTTCCGCATTTTTAGGGCAAAGGCATACACATCGGCCGGTTTATACTTTTGAAGTGCCCTTTCTGCATCAAAATACTTTAATAGTTCGCGGCGCAAGCGGCTCCATCGCTTCTGATGGAAGCTGTCCATAGTGTGGATTACGTTCTGAACATCTACAGAGCAATACTTGAGAAGATAATCACACTTCTCTTTGTCACTCGTAACACGACACTTGTTGAGTAGAAGCTCAAAATGGTCGATAAATTGCTGGACCTCGGTATGCTTCCCTTTAAAAGTTCGTGGAGCTTCTTTGCTCCCTCTGATCGGCATATCGAGTGATGTACGGAGCGGAGCGCTAAATGAAACTGGAGGTGCAGTATGCATGCGTGTTGGTGGTTCTGGGGAGGATGACGGGGAACGGCGGTGTGGAGGGCGGCGAAACCGTCCTGGACGTGGGAACTCCTCCTCAGATCCTTCCTCTTCATCAGAGTCTTCGGCAGCATAAGAGAATTGCGGGTCAGCTTTTGCTTTTCCTTTCTCTTTAGGGGTGGCAAAGGAAGCTGGTGCAGCTTCTTCGTGTGACTGGCCCGAAGGCCCGGCGGCGGTTGCGTGGGCGGGAAAAGCCCGTTCGTAATCACGGCGTTGTTCATCAGTGAAAAACTCCATGATAGTCATTTATGCGGTACTGTGCGGTGCGGTTCTGTTCGGTACGGTTCTGTTCGGTGCGGTACGGTGCTGTCGGTACGTAACTCGAAGAAAGGGGGTTTAGGAGTTGTTGGAGATTGGTTTCCCCTCGCGGTGGGCTCCAATGATGTCGAGTGGAAAAAGTGTTTCCCTAAAAAGCTACCGGATAGGAATTTTATCCGTAGAATCTTAGGAGTGGAAACTCTCCGATGAAATCCCCTTTTCAAGAGTTGGGCGGTGGAATTCTTAAAGGGGTGACTTCAAGAATAACGGGAACGGTCAGGAAAACCGTGTGAGTCTTGATGCGCTTATAGAGCTGACGTCGTACGTTTGGCGGCGGCAGCTGCAGACGGGTTCTTCCGAGCCAACTGAGCTGTTTGATAAAGCTTTTGAACGAAGCTTAAGAACTCAAGGATCCGAATGAATAGTGTGACGAAATCAATATTCTGCTTATAGTCACAAGGGGGTACTACTAGCTAGAGAAGAAGAAAAAAAAACTATGTACTGCTGCCCTCCTTATATACCTTTGCATCATGACTCACTCTCTGCAGGAGTCAGTATTTGTGACTCATCCTGACTCTGCTTGGTATGAGTCATTTTGATAAGATATGACTCCATCCATCTTCTGACTCAATTCTATGACTCAGGTGCATTATCCTGGAATCCACAGTCATTCCACTATTTCCCTTCTTGGGGGTTTGAATATTCTTTCAAGGCAAACAATTTTCCCATGGGACAACGCAGGAAACGTTATTTGCAACTTGGCAGTTACTGTGATTGTTTTATAGAATTCTTTCTTGAACACTACTTTTAACTATTGCTTCACTTTTAACAAATATGTCAAGACCGTCCTAGGCGCTTCTGTTTATAGTGCGTCGGAAAAGGGGTTTGTTATTCGTAGGTTTCTTTGGAATTGTTTCCAAGAAGTGTTTTTAGTTCACTAGGATATGACACGGTGCTTCAAGGTTTTCTTTGCAAAGTGATTTTTAGATAATACACCTATAAAGCCCACATATCCACCCTACTTAGGCCTGAGATATGATGGGGTTGGCAGGCCTAATTAGGATTGCGTTGTAAATTAAGTCCATCCTCCAATAAACCTCGTATAAAGCCCTTTTTGGGAAGCCCCCGCCTATCTACCTCAAGCGGCGGTGACAGGGCCCTGGCGCACGGCTGCCGTCGGCTACGTAGTCCCGCGCCGCCAGCGCCGCATGAGCAGGCGCATCAGCGTCCGGCGATTTCCGTGGCCCGGGCGAATTTGCCCGTGGCCCGGTCATCCCCGTGGCCCGGCGATTTCCGTCGCCCGGCCATCCTGCCGTGGCCCGCTGATCGCCGTTGCTCGGGCGAATTTGCCCGTGGCCCGGTCATCGGCGTTTTCCGTGGCCCGGGTGAATTCGCCCGTGGCCCGGTCAGGCGTCCGTGACGCCACGTGACGCCACGTCAAGCGCGCCCGCTGCAAGCCAGCGGCGCTCCCGCCTACCGACGTGCGGCGCCGTCGCTTTCATCTCAAGCTCGCAACTGTCGATAACATAGTAAATAGTAGAGGGCATAACAGCTTCTTAGCAGAACAGGGGGACTTTGGGGGGACTAGATAGTTGTAAGGAAAAGAAATCTGAATATATTATCTACCAGCGCCCGGCGCGCGCCGCAAGCTTCTTCAAGGCCAGCGCCTTGCGCTTGGCCTTCCTCGCTGCCACTTCCTCAGGGGTCTCGTTCTCGATTGCGGCCACTTTGGCGCGCGACTTCCCCTTGTCGGCGCGAGTCTTGCGCGCCTTCTTGGTAGTGGAGTCGGCGTCGGTGGCCGCATCGGGCGCCTTGCGCGCTCCACGCTTCTTCCCCCCCACGGCACGGACCTCGGAGAAGGACGCCGGCGTTGCCGGGGTGCTGAATTGGACACCCCCGGCGTTTATAGCACCAAAGGGGGTGCTGTGCGCAATGGGGGCGCTGGCAATGTCCCTGCTGGGGGCGGCAGCAGCAGCGTAGGCGTCGCCGCTCATGGCAGGCCCGCCACCCGCGACAGCCGGAGTATGACCCCAGGCGGAGGCGGCCATCGATGCGCCGCTGCGGTCGGGGTCGGGGAATGCGTAGAGCTGACTGCCAGGGGCACCTAGCTCGAGCCCCCCAAATACGGCGCCGACAGAGGAGAGGTCGAGCGTGTCGAGCCCCGTGAAGTCAAAGCTTTCGTAGTCGGGCATCACGAGGTCGCGAGGGGCAGGCATCGTGCCGAGGTCGATGATCGGGGGAGCGACATACACAGCCGGGGTGGCGAAAGGGGACGGGGCGCCGGCACCTGGAACAAAGGAGGCCGGGCTGGCACCAATGAAGGGGGCGGCGCCTGCAACGAAGGGGGCAGGGGTGGCGGCGACATGAGAGGCGGCAGCCGCGGCGCCTGCGACGAAGAGGGTGGGGGTGGCGGCGACATGAGAGGCAGCAGCCGCGGCGCCTGCGACGAAGAGGGTGGGGGTGGCGGCGCCTGTGACGGGGATGTTTGCAGTACCGGGCTCCTCCTCATCCTCCTCGCTGTCGCTGTCACTGTCGCTGTCGCTAGGCTTGCGCCTTCGTTTCTTGCCCGCATCGTTGCGCGGCTTTCTAGGTTTGCTGAGGGTACCGGTGTCGCGACGGCGCTGAACTTCCGCCTCCACCTCGGCGACCTCGTCCGGCTGCAACTGGACCCAATAGATCTGGCCGTTGCGTAGGCTATCCGCGATTCGGCGCACACGATCGATGGTACCGAGCTGGGATGGGTTGACGAACGGGATCTCGCTTGGCCAGCCCATGAGCTGAACTTTGAAGAGCTGTACGATGTCGACCAGATAGCGAGAGTAGCTCATTGCAAGAGACAGGCTCTTTGTAATGGCCTCTACAAGTCAGGTCAGCACAAGCTTCTGTCGGATATAACAAGTGACGCACGCAGGCCCCCGGTAATGAGCGACTGAATCTGGTGGCGCAGGCCGTTCAAGGTCTCCTGGGTGCGGGGGGCTAGCAATATCAAGGCCACAAATTAGTATATGCACAAAAACAGAGAGCATATGACGCACCGCGATCCTGAGTGCAGCTCCACTGCTCAAAGCGACGAACCACATCCAGCCCAGAGACCTGGAGCGACTGGAGGAAAAAGTCCATGCTCCCACCAGACTCGGCGTAGGTGGGGAGGAAGCCGTCGTCAACGTGCCCGCGGGAAAAGAAGGCGATGCAGCGCGTCCCGGTCCGCTCGTAGAGTGTAGTGAACTATTCAAGCAAGGGTTAGTTGATGAGGGAACAAAAAAATGGCTGCACTGCGTACCTCATCATGGACCCGGCTTGCAACGCTGCGCGAGTCGGCGGCAGCAGAAAGATTGTTGCCGCGCATTCCGACTCTGCTCAGCTCGCGCTTGGCCTTGAGTTGGTTGAAGAGGAAGGCCTCCTCTTCCTTCGTGTATGATTTGGTGGTCGATAGAACATCGGCCTCGGCGCTGAGGTCTTGGACACTGCGCTTCGTACCACCTGTTCCAAGCAAGGTAAATAAGAGTAAACAAAATGTGAAAATACACACTTTCGTGCGCCTTGAGAGACAAGTCGTGCGCGATTGCATTGCGCAATGTCATTGCGCGCTTCGCCTTGAACTGGCTGGGGTTTGTGAGCAAGGTCCGGATGTATGCCGACGTCCGGCCGTGCTTCTCAGCCAGGGTTTCGATCAACTTGTCGCGGTCCTCAAAAAAGGCGTCCATGTCCTCTTCGAGTCCGCGCCGCTTGACCTTGCGCTGGGCCAACTGGAGAGCACGTGTGGCCTTCTGAGCCTCTGTAAGGGGGCCTTTTGGGCGACCAACACGATTGCGCTTCTTTTGGACCGATAGTGTCGGATTCCGAGAGGCGTACGTACTCGAGGTGCTGACCATGGGAATATCGGCGTGAGGGGGGTGATAGCGGGATGTATTTTTGGTGTGTGTGTCGATGACTCAATTGTGGGAGAAGGACAAAACAATTGATCGCAAAATTCATGTATATTCTCTGAGGGCACAGAAAATCGTGCCAAACTACTATAATTTTGGTTGACCTGTCACCGGTATGGTGCAGTTGCTGAGAGCGTTGGACCTTGTATAACTTCCTTGTACAGGGGCTGATGGGCTCAGCCCCTGTACTATACCGGTGGATTTTGGTCGTGGGTTCGACCAGCCAGAATACTGTTTTTTCATGCTTTTTAAAAAAATGTATTTTGTTCAATGAAACTGGCCATGTACCCTACTGCTCGTTCTTTTTCTATCAGTCCTCCGTCACTTACTTACAATGTCGATAATTTTAGCACTGACAGCTTTCAGTTAAACTTTTGACAGGCTTCGAGCTGTGCTGTGGCTGTGCTCCGAGATCAAGGACACTGGATCTTCGCAAAGTCCTACCCCGACCCCAATTCTATACCGTTTCTGCTATAAATTTTAATCTGAGTTTGTTGTAGTCTCCCATACACCCCCAATTTTTTTCCAGCTTTTTGCAGCATTTCTTTCATTCCCCATAATGCCGACAAACTTCAAGATGCTCGACAATGAGGCAGACCATCAAAGGCCAAAAAAAATTGTTGCGTGCTATACAAGATAGAAAAGGCAATATACTACGCACTATCTTCAAGGCCTGCGTCCAATCTTGACAGGGGGTGGGTAAATGCATCCTGAATTTGCAAAGGTGACTTACTTTTGCTGAGCGAGCCATTCATCAAACCCTTCATCAAACCCTTCGAGGGGGGGGGGAATGAGCTTCCCAGTAGCAGCAGCAACAGGACCTGCCGACTCCTCCATGACCTCAACGAGGGACTCGGCCTGCCTCCCAATCAGGCGCATCGAGTCTGCTGCCTGCCGCATCATCCCAAACACCTCCTCAGCATGTTCGCCGATGCACCGAGCGGCAGTCTCCGCCCGATCAGCCATCGCGCGCATCCTCGCGGCGTCACGGGTGAGGCGGGATGCCGCAGCCTCTGACTGGTAAGCTGCCGCCTCGATCCGGGCCACAGCACGTTCTGCTCTGAGTCGTGGTGGGAGGTCCATGAGCTTGCGCGGGCACAGCGAGGCCGGTGGAGTTCCAAGATCAGAGATATTGTCAATCTCGTCGGTATCGCAAAGCACCGCAAGGTCGTCGCCATCGTCCTCGTTGTTGCTGGTTGGCAGCTCGGGTGAAGGAAGGTCCGGAGAGGGGGGAGGTGTGGTTGCCGGAGGGCTCTCAGCAATGTGCAAGCCAGAACTTGCGTCTGACATGGTGGACAAGCAAAAGATCTCTTAGATTATAGATATTGATGGATCAGGGCCGGGCCGGTAAGTCCCGCCATGCATGCACTTCAAAAATTTGCGAAAGATATAGATTATTTAAATCGACGAGGGATACAAACGTCAACGCTTCAACCAAGCGGGGTGCTCCTCCGTGCACCATACAGCAAGGCAGTAGCAAACACGACACTGGTCGCAGCGCTCCTTACCCCGGCAACTGCAAGTTACTGGGGGGAGGAGCATGTGTTCGGGGATGCCGCGGTAGTCTGGTGCTGGGCTCGCCTGCCGCAGAGAATGAGTCGAGCGCTTAGTACTGGTCGATGCCCGAGGTTGTCCCAGGTCGGCGTCATCCGCCCCGGACCCGCTCCTCGTGTGATTCGACGCGGCGGCCCTTTTTCTAGGGTGCTGAGGGTCGGAGGATGTCGTGCCCTGACTGGTGTCTTGCATCTTGCTCATGTACCGCATGATCTCACGCGCTTTGTAGGCTGCGATACCATTTACCGCGATGAAATTCCTTGAAACACATATGTGAGTAGAATTTGAGCAGTCGGGGCTACTCACTGGTGTCTACGCTCCTTATCAGCCTCGCGGATGCGGCTGCGGTTGCTAATACGCCATCAGAGGGAGCAGTGGAAGAGAGATGTGTGGGCGCGCACCGTTCGCGATAGTCGGCCGCAGTCTGTAACCTTTTGACCCTCCGATCTTCTTGTTCAGCTGCAGAGGCTGGTTGCGAGCGCAGCCTGGCGAGTATCAGACCTTGCAGTAGTGCACTCAGTAGAAGTACATGCCGAGCCATCCGAGCGCGCGCAGAGGCCTGAAGCGAATCAATATGCCTATGTAGTCCGATGTTTTCAATAAAGAACAAAAGTCTTTGTAGCGACTTACGATGAGCGATAGCGCGCTAGAGCCTCTTGGCGGCGCAGGGCTTTAGTCTCCGGGTTGGTTTGAGTGCCCTTCGGTGGCATATGCGGTGAGCCCAAAGGGCGGATAGTTGTTAAGAGCAAGGAAGATGTGACAGAAAGCTTGAGCAATCCGTCAAGATGTACTGATTTGCAGTGAGTTCGCGATTCCATTGAACGAACAAGTGTGTTACTCATTCAACTATTGCTCAAAAATTCTGAGATCTTCGGAGGCATATCTTGTAGGACTGGCGGATGCTCACGAATATTTTGAGATTAAATGTTACCTAATTGCATCTCCCATATACAAAACACGACTTCGACGGAATAAGCACCAGAATTTTTGGGGGGCCTGTCAGGATGTGTGCTATCTCATTGCGACTTCATTCCGAGCAAAGGATGAGGAGGGAGGATTGTTCTATCGCGAACTCATTGCAAATGCAATGAGTTCGCGATCGCAAAGGTTGTCTTTGTCAAGTCATCAGATTAATTGGACGCTCCATGTACATCTTCTAGTAGATCCTCTACACGACTAAGCAGTCCTAGCCCCATCGCCCATCGCGTGCCCTTTTCCGCGCATATCCTGGCATATCCATCAGGATCCTGCACCGCAAGCTCCGCCTCGGTGCGGAACCCATTGTCAACGTAGCGGAATATTCCTCCTGCAGTGTACTGAGTGAACGAAGCTCCCCTGCTTGAACAGGGACGTTGGAGTGAGTCATGGTAGCGGAGGGTATGAGAATGAGCGCGCCGGGTGGGAACTCAATAACCAGCTTCAACTCCCAAAGGACAAGATGTCCGCCCTTCGTTGGATCAAATGGCCCGAGCGCCTGCACGGCGCACATGCCAAACGGGAGGTTGAGCACATCGCGATGCTTGAACGTCCACACGTCGGGCCCAAAATTGAATGTGGCGCACGAGAAGATCGACTTCTCAAAGTTACGTTGCAGATGCGGAAGGTGTCCGTGAAGTGCGGTATCACACTTCTTGTAATAGTTGTAGACGTTCGGGGCCCAGAGCGCAAAGGCGGCTGCAATAGATTAGCGCCGCGCAGGGATTTACAAGGGCGAGACTTACCGCTGGCAAATGTGGCCAAACGCTTCACATCTGCGTTGCCGAGGAGTCTGGCAAGCAGTGCCGCGTGGACTCCATTGTCGAGGCGGGAGGGGACTCGCTGGCCCTTGCCGTATGAGAGGCCGGCGTTAAGCGCGAAGAAGTCCCCGCGTCGATGATGAGCAGCTGCAGGCTTATACGTGGTGGCCTTGCGCTCGGATTCGATGGCCTCGAAAACGCGTGCAGCAGCAGCGGCGTAGTCAGCGCTGCGAGGTTGGCCTACAAGCGCTGCGATGATGCGCCCGTGCACGTCGACAATGGGGCGCGACTCGCTGGGGGGAGACGTGAATGAGCCGAGGCAGTCAGGGGGAAAGAGAGGGACGCACAAGCCATCCCACTTGATGAGCTCGAACCCCAGCCCGAGCAGGTCTTGCAGACTGCGGGGCTTCTTACTGCCCCACGTATCCCCCACCTTCGCCGAGTATCCCCCATGCGCAGCTGGAAGCGTGGCGGCGTCGCACTCGGTCGCAATCACACGTTCCTGGTGGATGTGCTCACGAAGCGTTGCGGGTCGAGGGAGCTGACCTTGCTCCGCAATCTTCTTGTTACGTCGATTGCGGCGCTTGATGTGGGCGAACGAGGGCGGTTTCCGGCCGCTGGCAATGACCTCGTCCATGCGGATGCGCTTTGGAGGAGGAGGAGGGGGCCTGGGCTCATCGAGCTCATCGAGCCACGAGTCGTCCATGGGCGCAGCTGCCGGCTCGTCGAGGTCGTCCATGGGGTCATCGAGGTCTTCTTGGTCATCAGACTCGACTTGGATCGCTTTGCGCAAGAGAGGAGCGATGTCGAACACATTGGACTTGAGGAGGGTGGCTACTTTGGGAAGGAAAGATGCAAAGACTGTTCCGCTACGCGTCTGGAAGGAGGTAAGTGGGGTACATGTATTGGTGGCAGAGATGTACCACCTTGCGCTCCTCAGGGAACCACAACATGGCAAAACGTGGCCTGGAACGCAAGTTAAGGTGAGCAAACGATGATGAGTGGCACTCGCCGCTGCCCTTCTACTTCGGTGGCTAGTTCATCGGAATAGTCCCAGGTTTGAAACATTTTCCGATGAGCGGCCACCTAGATAGAAGAGCAACGAAGAGGGAGCAGGAGACTTACCGGGATAAGCGGTGGGGTGAGGGTGAGCGCGTCCGAGTGTTGCGGTCACATGCACGTGCTTATCGCGTTTGGTCACAGGCGTTCCGTTGACGCTCCGTGACGATCATGTCAAAACGCAAGGTCGCTAGCGGTGGCTTCAGTTCCTCGTCCCGCCGTGTCAGTGGGCACTCAACGCAGCGCAACGAAGCCGGCCGCATCACCCGTGTACGCACCACTCTAACGAAGCGTGACCTTGAAGCCTTGAACCGAGAGCAAGCCGCACAAGAAAATCAGCGCCTTGCCTGTGAGTTGTTCTTTTTCTTTGTTCTCTTCGTAAAAGTTGATAATTGTATCTTGTAGGTCTATCAAATGCTGAGCGCCATGCGGAGGAGTCTTTCAGGGACATACCGGATAATGACGACGCAGTATTCAATAACCCCCTGGCTGATGTACTGGAGGGGAGGGTCTTGGCCGATATCAGTCATGGGGGGGAGGATTTCAACGAAACCCAGCGAGAGGAATCAGACGAGGCCCTTTGGCAGGCCCTGCGCGACTCCCACAAGTATGTCTCCTCTATTTTGGCACCCATACATAGCCGCTAATATTTCGGGCTCAGCTTCCTCTTTAGCCGCCGCCGCGATTACCGCACCCGCCGCGATCGTACTCAGTCGCTGGTCGATGCCTTTGGGCCCCAGATGAACGCGATTACTGATGCGTACCTGGACTGGAGTGTCCGGTCAAGAGACGGGGGGGGGATGGATGCGCACTTCGAGTCGCATCCAGACGAGATGGTCTTGAATCATCTGCCGCTCATGGTCATCGATATCTTCAGTACGTCCCGACACTTGAGCTTGGCCAACAACGAGCTCATTGATCAAGGTGCCTCCCCGGCACAAATCCCTATGTTTGCTCGAGACCACTTCGTTGCATCTGGGCTGGTAAATCTCGGCCTGATTCCATGCTCCCCATTTTCGCCTACCGTCGCCATCACCGTGCGGGCCCTCGAAGTGTTCCGAGTAACCCGCCTGCGGTGCCCACGGCTTGGAATACAGCCCTATGTTCGCGCGTTATGCGATATTCATGGCGTATGTCAGATTTCGAGTCAAAAATGCGATCTATTTACTGATTTGTTAGTTCCAGGTCCCCTTCCGCTCCTACCTTTCTACACAGTTCTCTATTGCCTTCGATGTGTATCTGGCTACGCTTGCTGAAGTAGACCGGCGAGTACTGCGCACTTTGGGCCGCGACACACCGAACTGGCGGCTCAAGAACGCTTGCCCGGCCTGCCTGTATAAGCTTGAGGGGGAGGACGACATCCCCCTTCCATTCCTTACAACAATGGATGGCAACAATTCGTTGCGGAGGTTTCAGCAGATGTCGCGACAGGACGACAACCGTGGCGAGGAGGACGCTGGCTCCCCATCGTCAAAGTTGAAGGCACGCCAAGACACGCGCGAGGCCGTTGGGGACTACTACCTTTCGCGCGACGCAGTAGATAAGTGGGCGAAGGAGGGGCTTGACGACTTGATGAAGGGCTTCCCAACAGATCCGGTATGCTCTCTCCGGTCTGCCAGTACTGCGTTGCTAATATCTATCTTATTATAGGCATGGGTGGAAGAGGACGATGGCTGTAACGAGCGCTGGAGCAACATGCGGGACGAGATCACATCTCATGCACTCAGCATGTATGATGAGACCGGAATCTTTTTGTCGTTGTGCCGCCATAGCTTTGTGATGGTCGTAGCGGACATGGTCCAGAGCGGCGAGCTGTACGTGTCCATTCCTTTCTCAACTCCGTCGCAAAGCTAATCGTGTTTGCAGTGGCAAGTACGGATTCGCCGTGGTCGATCATCTCCTCAATGTCTTCGGCGAACACGGCGCTGGCTATGATATCGGGTGCGAGTTTGGAAAGCGCGTCAATGCGCACCCGGTTCTCGGGCCTGCTGCCCGTAGACACCGTTTCCGGTCCCTTGTTGGGGCATTCCACGGGCATGCGCACAATCGGCGCTGTCAATTGTGTAACCTTGCAACCTATGTTACCGGTGTGGGGCTTGAGGACCTCGAGGAATGTGAATCATTCTTCTCAAAGTCCAACGCCCTCGCCTCCTCGACTCGATACGCGACGGTATTCCATCGAAAGCAAGCGATCACCACATACTTGCAGCACACCGACACATACGATACATATCAGGGCCTTTGTAAGCACTCTAGTGGCCGACTTTCACCTCCTTTCTGACTTCCGCCCTCCAGCTAGCCTTCTCGCCCCAAGTACAAGCGGGCCCTCGAGTTGAAGCGCGGCGCCAGAACACTGCGTGAAACGATGATCCGCCTCGGTATTCCAGACGCCAAAACATTCGAGGATTGGCTGGCAGCGGAAAAGGCGTTTCTGGCTGGGCTGCAACGGGAGCCACCGGAGGAGACCCTACAAATGGAATACTATCAGAAACTTGTCAATCTCCGGGCAGCTGCGTAAGTGATCATGCAAAAAGACAAGATTTCTGTTACTTCGAACCCTCAACTCGGTTTTGCATTTTTTGGCTAGACCGTGAACGGAGACACATCGCAATCCTGGCAAGTGGCCGTAGCGAGTTCGTGATGAACCTGTAGCGAGTTCGTGATGACTTGGGATGCGGTCGAAATGGCTTCAATGCAAGTCCTGAATCTTCAAAACAAGTGCTTCAAGTCGAGTAATGGCTGCATTCATTCATGCAAGGACTACTACATATGCCAATGGACTGCAGATAATGTGATACGTCAGGTACTATGGACCCCCTGCCCATTGTTTGAACGAATCGATTCCCTCGCGCCAGCGCGTCTGAGAGGCCCGGGAGCGCGCTGCCTGCACGCTCACATCATTGCGTATCTCATCGTTAACCGTGAGATCGCTTTTGAAGCCGTTGTCGACCCATCGAAAGAGACCCGCGGCAGTGAACTGTGTAAACAAGTACCGTTGTTCCCCTGGCTGGATCACCACATTTGAATGGCGTAGAATGGCCGATGGAATCAGGATTGTTGAGCCGGGGGGGAACCGAATGATGAGCTTGAGGTCCCATAGCACGAGATGGCCGCCAAGATCTGGGTTGAAGCTCCCGAGGGCGGTGATGGCACACCAGCCCCATGCAAGGTTGAGCCCATCGATGTGTGGGAGGGTAACCGTCATGGGGCCAAAATTGAGCGTCGCCGCTGCAAAGGCGGAAAATCACCACTCGAAGTTGCGTCGAAGGGCGGGATCGTATTCGTAGGTAAGGGCGTCCAGGGTCAGCGTGTAGAATGCATGGACGGCGGGATTCCAAGCCTTGAACAGGCCTATGGATCAAACACGAAGATCAGGGCAAAACACCGAAAAGGCATACAACGCACCGTTGGCGAAACCAGCAATGCGGTAGAAGCATTCCATCAGAAAAAGTGTCTCAATGATGCGCGACGCCGCGGTGGACTGTCGAAGATTTCCAGGGGTCTGCGTCAAAATCAGCATGCGATGGGCGGGTCAGGATGATAGGGTGCTTGCCTGTTGGCCCCCTCCAAAAGAAATACCGTAACTGAGGGAGGAGAACGAGCCCCGGCGCCCCTCGGCTTGGGCTGCACGGAACTTGAGATCACCGCTGGCAGCCTCCATCTGCCGGGCCGCCTCTTCAGTGAGGTCGTCGTAAGCGGGGTCGTTGGGACGACCACCCAGGACAGCAATGACACGGGACTCCTTGTCAACGAGAGGCCGTGGGGATCTAGGTGCATGGTAGGAGAAGATCGAAGGCCAAGGACGAAGAAGCTCACCTCCCATCCCAGTCCACCAAAGTCATGCCGAAATCTTGCTTGAGTTCGGCGAGCGAGTACTGGCGAGGTTCCACGGGCTTGTCGCGGATCCCCCCCCACCCCGTTGAGGTCACAGGGTAGTCTTCTGGGTTTGTAGTAATGTGGAGCGGTGCCGCATTCGCGACATGCTTGCGCACGACTCGTTTGAGTGGTGTGCCGAGGGCAACCTGCTCCAGAGCACGCCGGGCAGAGCGAGTTCGACGAGCGGTGTTGGCCGGTGGGGCGAGTCGGCTCGAGCGCCGGGGTGACTGCGAACGGCCTCGTGCATCGCGGTGGAGAGCACGCTTGTCAGGACGTGAGCGGACTGGGTGAATGGTCACGGGGGCGTCGTCGGATAGATTGTCGGCGTCGTTGCTGCTGGTGCGGGCCGTGTGAAAGTGTTCCAGAACGTCGAAGTCGTCGAGGAGTATGGCGCTATGGGTAGTGTATTCCTTGCCGGAGCGAAGACGTCCTGGCAAATGACGTCAGCAATGTCCAAATGCGGCAGTAGGGGATGTCGAGGAGGACGAATGGAGAGAGAGGGAAGGCACTCCAGGGGCGGAGCGGCGAAGAGGCGCGCTCCAAGGGCGGAGGGGGCAACGAGCTCCAGGGGCGGAGGGACATTGCCGCGGCGAAAGTCATTAGGCGCATTCAAGGGCCGATGTGAAGCCGGGGGCTTCTGCACAGGTGCTCCTCGCAGGACGAGGGACGATCGGGGCGCGCTGCGAGCGCGCCAGTCGCAACGGGGAGGGGATCCGCTGGGACCAAAGGCGAGATCACTCTCAAGGAGGATCTCGAGCCTGTAACTCTGGCGTAGAGACCGTATTACCCGCGGTCGGGCCACTTGTAACCTAGGGAGGTGAGCAGAGTTCATGGATGCTCAGCCGGAGTGGGGTCTTGGGTACGTCGCACGTACGACTCTGGCTTTGGGCTCAGGTCGTGGTAGTGTGCATGTAAGATAAGATGAGCACGTGCTAGCCACGTGCTCGAGATAAGTACACAAGCGGTAGAGTAAGCGCCCAGCGCGCTAATTAACTACAAGTATTATACAGCCGTATCACAGTGCCCCCCAGCGCGGAGGCGCGCTTACTCGCCCTCATAGTCCATGCTCTCGTCGTCCAGATTGTCCTTGTTGGTACCTTCCTGATCGTCGATATACCAATCCACGTCCTCGTCCGTCCAGTCAAAAGGGGCGATGTAAGGCATCCGTCGACCGACTTCTTCCGCCGCAGCAGCAAACTCGATCATCTTCTTGAGACGCTTCTCTGGACGATTGTGCTTTTTCCTCTTCCTCAATGGAGCTTGTCCCGATATCCTTTCGTCTAAAGGGACGTTCATCCTCCGAAGCAGGTCGGCTTCCGGGGAGTTACCCGCATTGGAAAGCCGTTCCGCAAGCGTCCGGGTAGGCGTCGGCGCTGGGAGCCCACTCAGCCCCCCAGAAGGAGCCACCGGAGAACTCGACCTTCGAGAGGGAGTCTCCTTGGACGAATTCGATCGCGTAGACGAAGTCGGGGTGGAACTCCGTCGCCTCTTTGTAGGGCGGCGCTCCGGGGATGGGGTTCGCAGCCGGTATTCCAAGGGAGTTCGAGCCCGTGGTCGTCGGGGGGAGTACGCAGCTCGCCATACCGGAGTTCGTGATCGTTGCCCATGCCATGATCGCTCATAGGACGGAGAGCGTCGATAGGATCGTCGCGGACTTGGGGTTCTCGAACGAGACCGCAGGTAAGATCGCCGAGGGCTCGGAGTTCTCGAGCGGCGGGGCTTCCTCCTCGGGGACAGGGACCTGGATCTCGTTCGTCGATAGTACGACGGAGGTGTTCGCTGGCGGGTCGGGCGCGGGGGAGATCTTCTGGCGGAGGTCGATAGCGCTCGCGTCCACGTAGACCTCTGCAGAGGCGGTTGAGGCGGTGGAGGCGCGGGACGGAGGAAGGGAGGCGGGGCCCTAGGAGGTGGTACCTGGGACCTCGTATGGGTTCGCGGTTCCGGAAAGGACGGGGGAGTAAGACGGCGGGAAGGAACTCGCGTTGGCGACGGGGTTCTCGAATATCTGACGCGGTCTACCGTCGGGAAGGGAGATCGTCGAGAGGTTCGCGGCGGGGGAGCGGTACTAGTAGCGCTTAGCCAATGGGCATCATGCCGAGCGGTAGCGGACAAGTAGGATTGGCGTCTGACGTACACCGCACCTCGACTGATCCAGACGTTGTCGCGCGCTCGTAACATGAACACCTGAGCGTCATGCTCATCGTAGAACTCGATGAGCACGTCGATTCGTCCGCCGCGATCAACTCTGTAGACGTCCCTGAGGCGTAACGGACTGTCTTGATGACCGATAGTCCGAGTCCATCGTCGGAGGCTGTCAGCCGTCCACGACGATGGTATTCCGCGCAATAATACGAAGATGGAGGGCTCGCGACCTTCTGTGTCCCGTACCTGGGGCGGCGAGTCCGGAACGGAGTCTGGGGATGAAGATCCCGGGCTGGGGCTTCGCATCGGATCGTCCCTTGGAGATGACACCGGAGGCGGAGTCGTTTCACGACTCGACGCTCTCCCGGGTTCGCTGAGGGGGCGTTCGGTGCGATCCGATCGAGTCGGCGAAACGGGAACTTGAGGAGCGATGTCGTCCTCGAAGATCTGAGGCATATCCTCATCGGGCAGGCTCACGGTTTGACTTCTCGAATTCCGAGGAGAGTCCGGCACTTCCCCGATCCTACTGGGAGTAGGAGCTTCCCTTCGGTACATCCACATTGACGAGATTTCTGAGATCCATCTCCCGTTGCTGTCCATGCCAAACGGCCACTCAGGGACAGGGCGGCCGTATTCTTCATCAGCAGGATATCCTTCCGGGGCCGGAGGCAAATCGTCGAAGATGAGCTTTCGCTTTAACATCCGATCATACCACATCTCTTGATTTTCCACCATGTCCCCCTTTCCCTTAAGTCGCGCGCCTCTTTTCTTCATCCGCGGTTCCCCGTCCTTGTCTTCGTCTTCCGCAAACACGGTCCAGGGTCCGGCAGCACGCGCCGGAGCAGCTACGGGCGGAGGAGCGAGCGTCTCGGAGGTTGGCGCCGGAGAGCTCAGCTCCTCATCCATTGGTTCAGCTTTCTCGCGCGCATGAGGGGACTCTGCGGGAGGTTCCTCGGTAGTGTCAGACACTATCGCGGGGAGCCATCGACCGTCAGAGATATCCATCTGCCATCGCAGGCCAGCACGCAGTCGTTCCTGCAGCGTACGAGGAGCGGGCATGGCAGCGAGCGGCCTGAGCTCTACGGGCGAGACGACTCCTCCAAGCAGTCCGATGCGGTCGAATTCGCATAGAGCGCGGTTGATCTCGACATCCGTGCCTACGACGAAGCCTTGCGTGACACGCTCCGCGGGTATCCCTTGAGGTAGCTCGTGAATCACGAAGCACGGAACTCGGGCAACGACCAGGAACCACAGCGGATCCGCTGCTTCCGCGCCGTTGATCCACACTCCGATGCAGGCATCTTCTGCGGGCACGATCTCGAGGGATTCGAGGACGTAGGGTTCCGAGAAGGGCTTCTCCAACCACTTGCGCGCCATTCTAGCCCAGGCGCACTTTTCCTTCATCCCGGCCTGGCATTCTGCCGCTAAATCGACCGCCCGCTCGTATTGCACAGCGGCTGCCAGCCCGGCTAGATCCGCTCGAGTGGGGGTCTTAGGCCGGTAAGGACACAGCGTGGGTCGCCCAGCCAGAATGGTGGGCAAAAGCTCGCGCATCTGCCGGTCCAGCTCCTCATTGCGTTGGATCATCCGATCCATGAAGCCGTTTTGGAGCTTGCCAACCAGATAGGAGTTGGTAGGTTCCCAGACGGAGTGCACTGAAGCAAACTCGACGTTCTGGTTTCCCGGCCCATTCTCGCGGTAGATGAATCCGAGCCAGGGTCGGATAGCGCTGTACGCTTGGGGGACCCGAGTGTGATCCCAGCGGCCTCCTCGTCCATCGTACCGACGTTGGGATAATTCGGCGTCTCGGAAGAGAACACCGATGGTGGTACGCGGCCCGGGGTAGAAAGGGTCCTGCTCGGAGTTCGCGCTCCAGATCATCCATCTCCGGTCGTTGGCGAAGACGACTCGTGAATGGTAGTGGTGAAAGCGGGGAAGGTGGAAGAGCATGCCATCGTCCACAACGGGCAACTCCTCGAATCCATGGAAGCTGACAAGCCGGGAGGTCGTATAGACCCGCGAGTCCGTCCCCGTGTAGTGGGGTCGTCGTATTGAGCTGGACATGTAGTAATCGGCGGCTAGGTATCCGACGTTCGATAGGGCGGAGCTCCTGGGAACTCTACGCTACTCGTATCGCTCGTCGAATGGGATTTCGGATGGCGCTTTGTAGGGCGGAGTCGTTAGACCTCTACGCTCCTATTCCGCGGCGTATTGATAGTCGTTTAAGGGATAGTCGTAGGATAGTAAGCACCTTGAACGGGAACTAGGAGTCTCGCGACGTCACTATGGACCGGTTCGTTGGATGCTGGGGGATAGAGTATGATTATGGTCGGTGGGAGACGACAAGACGAAAATGAACACAACAAAGCCAAATTCCCACGAATCTCGGATCAACCGGGATCCTCGATAACAAGATGATTACGAAGCGAATTAATGTCAGCACGCTAAAGCCGTTTGATAGCAAGGTATTCACGCTTGAGTTCAGGGGCATTCCGCAGATCGTACTCCGAGATCCAGGAGTCTTCTGAGGGTTCGTATCCGCGCCAACGCACGAGATACATGCGTCGATTGCCATCCTTCCGCCGAGTGAGTCTATGGCCCAGTATAGCTTCGACTTCATATTCTTCGGCAGCGTTGAGGATGTCGCGCGTAGGTGGAAGGGTGACGCGTTCTCCGAATTCGGGCGAGGATTGATGGTACTTGCGGAGGTGGGTGATATTGAAGATCGTATGCATAGGATAATTGTCAGGCAGCCGTAGTCGGTAGACCAATGGATTGACTTTCTCGATGACCTCGAACGGCCCGATGGTGCGCTGGACCAGTTTCCGTCCAGTGCCTTTCACGTCGACTAGTTTGAGCGTGTGAGGGTTAACCAGGACTTGATCCCCTGGTTTGAACTCTTCAACTGCTCGCCGTCCCTTGTTGTAGGACTTAGCCTGTCGTTCTTGGGCAAGAACGAGAGCGTCCCGAGCCGCTTGTCGGTGACGTTCCAGAACCGCTATGTAGTCTTCCGCTTTCATGCTGGGCAAGAAGGGTCGATTAACCGGGTCGGTGGAAGGCACAAGGATTCCAGAGGTTGTCCTCGGCTGATATCCCATGAGCAGGAAGTTGGGAGTGTAACCAGTCGAACTATGCACGGAGGAATTGTAGGCACGACTGGCTTCGCTCAACCAACGGGCCCAGGAGGTTCGGTCAGT
Source organism: Mycena belliarum (assembly GCA_029282135.1). Taxonomy (NCBI): domain Eukaryota; kingdom Fungi; phylum Basidiomycota; class Agaricomycetes; order Agaricales; family Mycenaceae; genus Mycena; species Mycena belliarum. The sequence continues at coordinate 52,382 of JARJCN010000144.1, forward strand.
GGCCACGTAAGCTCGGAGCATTTGCTCAATCAAGGCGTTGAGGACTTCGGTTTGACCATCGGTTTGAGGATGATGCGATGACGACAGCGCCATTGCACTTCCATAGTTCTCGACGATTGAACGCCAGAATGCGGTCGCCCATCTTTTGTCACGATCCGCGATGATCCTATCCGGTAATCCGTACACGTTGACCACACGCTCCAGGAAGAGCTTAGCAAATCCTTCCTGGGTGAGGCCGTCGTGCGTAGGGATCATGATAGCGAACTTCGTGAGTTTGTCGACTATGACTAGGACAGCAGTGAACTTCTCTGCTCCGGACGGAGGGAGTCCAGTGATGAGGTCGTGCGAGACCGTAGCGAATGGTCGGCCTGGGACGTGAGCAGGTCGGAGGCCTCCCATAGGCGCTCGACGATCCTCCTTGATCTTCTGACAAACATCGCACGTTTGAGCGAAGTCTTCACAGTTGCGATATTGGGTTGGCCAGAAGAACAGCTCCTTCATGCGAGCTTGGAATTTACGCGGGCCCGCATGAGCACCTTCATGGGCAGAATCATGTATCCAGCTCATGACGTCGGCCACCTTGGATTTTGGCACACACAGGCGGGAATTCCAATCGGCATCGAGGAAGTATAGCAGCCCGTTACTGCCTCGTTGGAATCGCGAGAGGGTAAGCAGGGTCTCCGCATTAGGAACGGACTCGGCATATCGCTTGCGAAAGTACGAGTCCGCGTGGTAACCCGCCGCGAACTCTTGCAGAACCTCGGGTTTGGCCGCGACGAGCAGGTGAGATCGCTTGTCCCAGTCTTCCTCGGGCGAATCCTCCGATGGCAGGACTCCCACAGGGTACGTCCAGTGGTCTCCCGTGGGGAAGGGTAGATCGTCCTTGGCAGGCTCGGTCTCACTGATAGTCATAGACTCTCCCGGAGCCTCGTCAAGCTTCTTAGCTTGCTTGCGAGTCATCACGGGGAAGGCCTCGTGCTTCAGGATGACGTCGTCCCACCAAAGAGCACTGAAAGCTGCGCGCTTGGCGTGCGCAAAGGTGTCCTTGTCCTCGGCGGATTGAGCCCGGTGCCTTTTGTCGTCGTCCGGAACGATGGCGATCAAATCATCGCGCGCAGGAGATATATGCGGCGGTATGCGAGGTAGCCTAGAGAGGGGATCCACATTAGAGTGGATGCGACCCGCTCTGTGCACGATTCGTAGCCCCGGATAGGCAGCGAACACTGCCCCCCACGCCGCTAATCTCCTGTTAGCGTTTTCGTAGACCCGAGCCCATTGCAAGGCCGCGTGGTCCGTGATTAAGGTGACCGTCTCTCCCTCGATGAAGGGTTGGAACTTCACTAACGCGTCCTTAGCGCCGAGCGCTTCACGCTCCGTAGCGCTATAGTTACGCTCCGCGGGTTTCAGAGAGCGACTCCAGTACGCAATGACGCGCTCCACGTGGACGACGGTGTCCTCGAACTCTTTTGCCCACTTGTCGGGGGCCGTCAGCTCCTCGACGTCCTTGGTAAGCTTGACAAATAACCGGGGCACGGGCAGCTTCGCGGTCCACGCGCCGAACAGGCGATCGTAAATCGCTGTGCCCTTCAGGTCACGGATGGCGATAGGCTGTACTTGCTGCAGGCTGGAACCCATAGCAAAGTCGGAGGCGTCGGTGTATAGACGATACGGTCGGCCTTGAATCGGGTGTCCCAGGATCGGCGCGCCAGCAAGCGCATCCTTAGCTTGTCGAAAGGCGATCTCGTGCTCTGTTCGCCATTCGAACTTCACTCCTTTCTTGAGGAGTCCGAACAGTGGCGCGGCGATGAAGGCATAGAAGGGGATGTACGCTGAGAAGTACACGCACATGCCGAGAAATTTTTGTAGGTCCGAGACATGTGTTGGGCTCGCAAGTTCCTGTATAGCCGCGACCTTTTCCTGATGCGTCGACAATCCGAGCCTCGAGACCTTTTGTCCTAGAAGTAGGATTGAAGAGAATCCGACAAAGCATTTTGCTGGCGATAGGGTTATGCCAGCTTTTGCGATCGCCCCCAGAACACTGTCGAGATGTACAAGATGCTCCTCCCAGCTTTTGGAGAACACCACGATGTCGTCGATGTATACCAGGGTGAAGAGCCATAGGTACGGCGCTAGCACTCCTTGCATGACGCGCTGGAATATGGAAGGGCCGTTCCGGAGCCCGAAGGGCATTCGACGGAACTGCCACAAGCCGCGATGAGAGCGGAAGGCCGTTTTCTCTTTTGCATCCTCCGCCATTTCAAGTTGGGTGAATCCAGCGAGCGCGTCGAAGGACGACAGGACTTGAGATCCGCTCAGAGCTTGTAGTATCTCCGATTGCCGGGGTATCGGAAACTCATCGGGAATGGTCCTTTCGTTGAGTTTCCGGTAGTCAATGACCAATCGCGGCTTGCCGTTCCGGTACACCACTACGCAGGGAAATCCCCACGGGCTGGAGGACGGCTCGATGACCTCGGCTTCAAACCAAGCATCCATTTGCTTGTCGATGACCTCGCGTTTGAGTGGAGATGCGCCGTACATCGGCAGCGATATCGGCTGCGTGTCGGGCTTCAACGGAATTGGGACCTTAGTATCAACGTGACCAAGCCGCCCGCTCACTCCGAAGGCCTTAGCGTTGCGTCGCAGTACCTCTTCAAGTTTGGCCTTGTGTTGAGTAGGAATATCGGGCCCCCAATTCACCAAGGTGGAGACATCGACGTCCGGGAGAGGGTCCTCAGGGACCGCAGTAGTTTTAGGTCCCCAGGATTCATCACCGGCCAACTTGTCATCGTCACCACTTGGTTCGGGGGCGTCTCCGGCGTTGGCAAGGTCTTGAGCTCTCAGAGTGCCGATAGTCGTGCGTATGGCTTCCGCCGCAGCAACGAGCTTTGCGCGCTCCTCATCGGTCTTCGGCTTGTCGGCGTAGCCGTCGGGATCCAGCAGGTGCCCGACGACTTCTCCCTTCCTGATGTACCATGGCCGGGTACTAGGATTCGCTATTGGTATGCACGGATTATTCGTCGTGATCCAAGTCGTAGGGGCAGCCAGCACGGAAGAGTCGTCAGTGGCTATAATCACCTTCTCAACGAGCCAGTTATCTCGTCCCGCGAAAGGTCCCGCGACGCGGACGCTATGAACGGATCCGGCGGATATCAAGACGTCTTCCGCTGCGATAACCTCCGGTAAGGATTTGTCTCCCAACCGTGCAGATCGCGTCCGCTCTCGGCGAGCAGCCGAGCGGCGCAGGAAGCTTTGTGTCTTGACTGAATGGACTCGCCGAAGGTCAAATCCCAGATCTACTCTCTGAGCGGAGGATCCAGGAAGCGTGCGTCCCGTACCGCCTATGCTAACGTCGCAATGACCGCTGGAGTACCGCGTAACACCGAGTTCGTAAGCCACTTGGAAGTCTTCGCCGAGCAGGAGCGGAACACGCATGTTCCGAACAACGTATGCCTCCACGTCAAAGCTGATGAGTTGGCCTTCGGAGTCGCGCGTGAACATCGTGATTCTGATGAATCCCAGAACCTTAGCTTCTCCGACCAGAGCATAGAGCTTCATCCGCAAGCCTTCTCGCGGTTTAGGTAGTCCTGGAATCGAATTATAGTATTCTTCCGACATCAAGGTAATATCTGAACCGGAATCGAGTCGGCCTTTGATAGCTGGAGTGCTAGGAGAGTTGATGGAAACCTTCAGATGCAAGGCTCGTATGCCTAACGATCCGAATCCGGGCGGCATTGAGCGTCTCCGTGGGGCCTTGAAGATGGCTCCCTCGATGGGCGGTTCGGGATCCGCGGCTTCCGCACCTTGAAGTGGCGTAGATGGGAGCACAGCGTCACCAGGACCCGGCGGAGGCTCTCTCATCCCAAGAAGCTCGTCAACGCCTGTTATAGGCGGAGGCTTCTTGTTTAATTCGCCCCGTAGTGTCGGAAGCTGCTTATCCTTGAATCGGGCGACCTTCCGAGGTATCTTCACAATTTCGCCTTGACTAGTTTCCTTTCCCTTTCCATCACGTCTCGTTCTCCGTCGAGCTTTCTCGTTGTCAAAGAACTCGCGGCGCCGGGCGTTCCGGTGATGCCCTTGAACAACATGCACGGAACGCGCACCGGTTTCGCTCGCGGTTACAGTATACACCTCAGGGGAGGCCGACAGCTTAGAGGAATCACTCGAATAGGCGGACTCGGTTTCATTGCTCAGCTCGGCCATCATGACTATATACGCGGCGCAGTCAGCTTCTTCTACTTCATACGGTACCTCTATTTCTAGCATGTTCGCGTCCCTCATGGTTATCCAGGCGCCGTAGTGGGGGCAATCACGCGCGAAGTGCTTGGAACTGGAGCACACATAGCAAACACCGTTCGGGGCTCTGTCACTGTGCACGTCGTCTCGTTTGTTGAACGAATGACCCTGTACGGTTTTCCCTTCAGGCCACCGCATTTTCGAGGAGGAGGCGACAGTCGACTTTGGATTGGACTGCCGAGCTCGCAGATTACCCCCACGATAGCCAGTGGTCGCGTACGCGGATTTGTCGTTGCCTTTATCCTCGCTAGCCGGATCCTTATCCGTGAGCGATTCCTCGCCTGGATCGAGATCGACGGCATTGGCGGTACGCATGGAGGGTCCTCCTGATCGCCGAGGGTAGTACTGCCCCAAAGTTCCTAGCTTCATCGCCGTATCCCAGTTGCCCATAAGCGTCGGGCAATGCCGGCGAGTAGCCGCATACAGCGCGAACAAGCTGGGGTAGGATTCCGCGTTGAGGGTCCCTTTCCAGACAGAAGGGGCGGTGCGCAAGATATTGGTTACGACCGCTGGGCCATCCTCGCGCTCCGGGTACAGGAACATATGCGATCGCGCTCGCCTTTGCAGGAAATCTAACGGCCATTCGTTCTCGAGGCCGCGTTGACGGAAGCGCATCTCTTCGTACTCGACTTCTCTCTCTTGCATCCAAACTTCATTGAGGAAGTGCGTTTGGATGGCGTGGAGAAGCAAGTGCCAGCTCTGGCTGACATAGTTCCGGACGGTAATCGTTTGGGTGGTCCACCACATTTCCGCGCGGCCCGTAAACTTTATCGGAGCCATGGCGCCTAGATCGGTGACCATTTGAGGAGAGAGTCGCACGAGTTCTGCGATCTTGCAGAGGTACGCTATAGCGCTCTTTCCGTGACCATCCCATTCCGGAACCATGGAGAGATTCAGCTTGCGATTCAACTGCCAGTCCTGCTGGTAGGCTGCGGGACCATTAGGGTCAGGCGGTCCTCCGCCGCCTCCGCCTCCGCCTCCGCCTCCACCTCCGCCGCCACCCGGGCCGCCTCCTCCCCCACCTCCAGGTAAGCCTCCGTTCCCGCTTCCTCCGTTTCCGGAGGGGGGAGCGACAGGCCTGGAATAAGGGATGGGAGGCATTCCTCCAGGGGGATTGGGCGGATTGGGTGCGCCTCCCGTCATAGCAGTTCCGGAGGCGGCGCCAGCCGCTACAATTGGTACTATCCCACTTTTATAAGTGTAGGAAGTCCAGTTGCTGGCCGGAGGTATGGCGACAGAGGCGACGCTGGGCGCTATCGGAGGCGCCGTAGCGGCCTTCAACGATTGAGCGGCCGCTCGAGCGTCTAGCACCTCTCTAATGGACGTTCCGGGAGCGAACTCCGAAGGTTTCTGAGAAGGCGCCTCCCGCGAGCCGGGGATCGTCCAGGAGGAGGGGATTCGTCCAAATCCAGGCAGATGGCTGAGCGGTCCGGAGCCGACGGCGGAAAGAGAGGGCGGAACTTCTGCGAATCGAAGGGAGGGTTTGTAAGCAGGATGGACAGGAGCCGCCGTCGAACCCTCTACTCCAGACGGAGGAGTTTCGAGCGGCGAGTCCGGGAGCTTCTTACTTGCGGCGAAGTTCGGATCGATCTTCTTGGTCTTATAGAAGATCGTACGCGTGTCCCGAACCTGTGTGGCGACAAAGCGGGCGCGGACCTCCTGGTCGTAAGCTCGGGCGGCATAATCCGGACGGGCTAGGAGCTTTGCCAGCTCAACTTTGCCTTCGTCTTGACCGAAGTCTGAACGCACGGAGTCTCGAGTTGACTCCATCGAGCTCAGCGAATCCAGACCTTCGCGCCCATAAACCCGCTTGACGGCATTGAGGCTTATGCTGATGCGTTGTAGAGCTCTTTCGAGTCGGAGCTGCAAGGTGGAGCAAGTCATGAGGATAGCCGATCGGCTGAGATTTTCCTCCATGAGACGCAGAATCTTCCATTCGGGGTCGAACGGGAAACGCTGGTTGCCGGTTTTTCCACGAAAGTCGTCCAGTCCGTTGAGGATCTGATGAACCGCCAGAGACAACTGCGCGAACTGCTCCAGATGAAATTCATTGAGCATGTACACGACGGTGGGTCCCACTTGTCGCGCTACCAGATCCTCCCGAGAGACCTTGATCTTAGCCATATCGGAGATTCCTTGCGACAGTTGATTCCAGTAGAAATTGTGGTGAGGCAAGCTATAGCGCATCACGACGTCTCTAAGCTGCATCGTCAACTCAGCGGATTTCCCGGGCATCATCCCGTCGACGGCTCCGAACTCAAGCAGCGGATCATCGTCCACGAGGGGGTTGTACGAAGGATGGTAACGAGTGACGGATTCCGGCAACCCTTCGTCGTAGACCTCGATGTTGCGGCCATAGGATACGAAGATTCGAGATGGTTCTCGTCCCGCACTGAGAGCTTGAGAAATGCTCTCGCTCTCAAGAATCCCTCGGGCCTTCTTGTTAGTCGTAGTAGACGATCCAGACGACTTAGGAGATGAAGTCGGAGACGGGCCTGGATTAAGAAGGGAAGAGAATGACGGAGTAGCCGAAGCATCCTCGACGTCAACCCGGTCCGGCGGTAAACTGTCGATGTAACGCTGAAGTTCGGCCTTACGGGCCATGGCATTAGCGAGAACCTTGTAGCGCGCGATGAGTTCTTCAACGGAAAGGGTCTCCGTCTCATTGCCGCCGTTCTCGGACTCAACGCCTGAATCAGCGGAGCTCGAAACGGTTTGAAGCGAGGGAGGATTGTCAGAGCTGGAATGCACGCTGGGGGCATCCGACGGCACGGGTACTATTCGAATGAAGTGTGGCGGTTTATCCTTTCCCTCAAGGCCCGGTTTAGTCGGAACGTCACCCTGTACGGGGAGTTCCGCTTCCTTGATTCCAGGAGAGGCGGCGGGAGCGTCACCCTGTCCGGGGAGCTCCGCACCTTTGCTTTTCTTCTTAGAATTCTTGCCGGGCAACTTGACCAAAAGCTTCGCGGGTAGGGAAGCCGCAGGAGCGGAAGGGTCGGATGATTTGGATGTGGAACGAAGCTGTCGTCCCGTATCGACGTCAGACGGTAAGGTCGGCGTAGAGGACGACCCTTGAGCGAGCTGCTGGTAGCCCTTGTCGTGTGACATATTGAATAAGTTTGGGGATAAGGGTCCCCTCCAGCATGGGGTCTTATACTCCCGGAAACGATCGGTTGCTCCTGACTCACGCCAGGGGGCGGAGTCGGGAACCCTCGATCGGATTTGATGAATTCGATTCACCCGCTCGCAGCAGGCGGCGTCGGCGAAGGGGACGGCCAGGGAGTTCGTCTTTCGCGACGCCTTGTATCGAATGTCCAATCCTAGGAAGATAAAAAGTGGTCGGGGGTCCCTCCTCCTACCATCCAGCCAGGCGGCGGCTTGGCAAGAAGAGATCGGTGGGGGCGTATGAAACCGATCTCCAGAAACGCCTCCATCAATTCGAAATCGAAGAGGTGGAGCCGTCCGCGACCGGATGGTCGTCGCCGTCGATAGCGCATCCCTTTGGAGAGGGACGGCTCACAGGATACGGAGTCGAGCCAGCTCGACGTCAACGTTCTCCTGTTGCTGGTACCTGGCCTAGTACATCGACGGGTGCGGGAGGGGGGAATTATCTTCGTCCAAACGTCCTGTTTGATGGAGCACCCCTGTGCGTCCACCACTGTGAAGCCGGGGGCTTCTGCACAGGTGCTCCTCGCAGGACGAGGGACGATCGGGGCGCGCTGCGAGCGCGCCAGTCGCAACGGGGAGGGGATCCGCTGGGACCAAAGGCGAGATCACTCTCAAGGAGGATCTCGAGCCTGTAACTCTGGCGTAGAGACCGTATTACCCGCGGTCGGGCCACTTGTAACCTAGGGAGGTGAGCAGAGTTCATGGATGCTCAGCCGGAGTGGGGTCTTGGGTACGTCGCACGTACGACTCTGGCTTTGGGCTCAGGTCGTGGTAGTGTGCATGTAAGATAAGATGAGCACGTGCTAGCCACGTGCTCGAGATAAGTACACAAGCGGTAGAGTAAGCGCCCAGCGCGCTAATTAACTACAAGTATTATACAGCCGTATCACAGCCGAGTTCTGCTCCAGGGGCGGAGCGAGGACTTACCTGGAGGGAGAGACATTGAAGGAGATGACGACGAGGACTCCGAGCAGCGCGCAGAGGGCAGATAATGGCGGTAATCGAATGTGTGTATGGCGGGCTAGTCCTGGCCATTATATACCCAATTAATGGAAATGGCAGCACGAAAGGAGCTGTTGCTCACTGAAAGCGCCAAGGAAACAAAAGCTGAAGAATTGAAGGCCCCTGCGAGACAGGACAGAGAGGGACGAGGAGGAGCGAGACAGAGAGGAGAATAGTGTCGCCAAGAAAGTCCGTCGCAGCGGACAATCACCATCACACCTAAAACGTGATTACCAAAAGTGAGAGTCAGACGGCAATTTTTTGACCTTGTTGGCTACGTTCTCCATGGCCGCCGTTGGGGGTGCTGACAACCCCTTCGATGCTGATCTCTCGACGCCGGGCGAGTCCACCTGGAACCCTGTAGTCTTGCCAGACACCCCTCCGCGTGCCCACAGGCAAGGTACGAGTATCGTATCTCAATGCCGCGCTCGCTGATGCAAGAAGATATGAACATCTCCCGCGGCCGCGGCCCGTCATTCATAACGGGTCGTGCACCGCCTCCAGAGCCGGTGGTTGCGCTGAGAGCGCAGCATGAGCAGGACAATAGGCGTCAGGAGCGCCTGGGCATTGTTGTTGCGCCGCCTACGCTTCCATCACTCGAGGAAACCGACGAGGCAATGCGTCGTGTGCGGGTCCAGCTTCATGCAGCGGAGGGGTCCATCCTGGAGGCCCGCTGCATGGTGAATGCTATGGCCCGTGACGATCCGGCTTCGAAGGAAGTCACCAAGGCCCAGCGCATCGACCTCTCCAACCTACGCGTGGCAGTCCACGGGTTGCGATCGCTTGTGGACCTGGCCATGGAGCGGAGCCGCCTGGCTGCCTCTCGACTGCGGGTTCCTGTCGTCCACTCGCTGACACTCCATGCGGCACGCGTGCGTCTTGAGCCTCCCGTGTCGCGGGAAGGTCTGTATCTGACAGCTGCGCGCCCGCCTGACATTGTGGCGATTGCGCCGCACCATGTCTGCACCATCTGCGCATGCGTCAAGTCCCATCCCGTTTCGTAAGTCGCGTGCGGGTTCAGTACAGAGAGCCGGAGCTGATTTGTGCATCTTATTCAGGTACAAGTGCGGGCACAGTCATTGCTTTGTCTGCATTCACATGTGGCTTGAGCAAAACTGGAGGTGTCCGCTTTGCATGAAGGTCATGTACAAGCCGCCCTTCAGGCAGTACACCGAGGAGGATGCGCTGACGGCCGCCTATCCATTGTGGGGCGACAAAAGCATGGTGAATTACAGTTGGAAGGGACTCAAATTTGCGGTCGACCCGGATCGACAGGCGTAGTTTGTCCGTCATCGTGGCACGAATTGAAACTGGTGGTTGGGACGCCGATAAATGTGGTGTGCGCGCTGCAGTAGCTGCTGAGTGTGCAACACGGATGGTTTCTGGAGATTGGCGCCCAGGCATTGGCGCTGGGGCACAGCCACTAGCGCTGCATCCCTTATTCTCTCTTTCAATAATCCACTCTTTCAATAATTTCTCTCTCTTTGCTATTTATTCTATTTGCTCTGGGCTGCTCACCCAGGGGAACGTAATCAATTCTGCCCTCGCCCTTTCTGCGCCACCCGGCCGAAAATGAGCGCGGCCGCCAAACGCAAGGCGAAGAGCGCGGCCACCGGTGTCATTATCGGGGCGCGCGGTGTCCATTCTATTGGCTCTGGGTCCAACAACCGTCGAAGAACGCGCAGAGAGGCATTCAATCAACAAGTCTCGGGTCCGCCGACTGGCCACAGTGAATGGGAGTGGGAGGAGGACCTTGACACGAACGTTGGCCGCGCCGCGCAGGACTTCAGCTGGGGACTGGGGGGCGGTTCAATCGAGCCTCAAACGGATGACATTGTCAACGATGGCATCTCTGTCATAGTGGCCGCTCGCAGATACAAGAACTCGGTACATTTTTTTCAAAAAAAGAGGCCTTGAGTCAAAAACTGAAAGCGATGTAGGATCGGCCCATGCACAGTTGGACGCCGCTCGAGGAGGAGTATGTGCAAGAGACTCTGCGAGGCGAGGGACGAGGCTCACCTTGGGTGTATGCACGTTGCGGTGGGGTCCGCTGTGTGGACCGCAAACGTGTGTGCAGCAATGTGGACTGCAGCGAGGAGGGCACGTACCGGTGTCTCGACGCTGCTTGCCTGGGGGAAGGCGTCTACTGTGCAGTCTGCATGGAGACGGTACACGGCGGTCAGCCTGCGCACCAAATAGAGGTATGTACCTTGAGCTAGCTAGCGATGACAAGAGTTAACAGATTGATACGCAGCATTGCCCGAAGGAGACGTGCTCGAACAGGCATTGTAAAAGGGCCCCTGAGTATCGATGTGCGGACGGCTTATGTTGCGGGGCAGTTATGCGATGCGCAGAATGCATCGTAGCTTGCCACGCGCAACTGCCGACACATTTCATTGAGGTCAGCTGAATTACAATTCGACTACGAACATATGGCTGATCCTGCGGATGAAGAGATGGAACGGAAAGTCGTTCGTGCGCAAGCGTACGGGACTTCGCGATCTGGGACTCCGCGTGCAACTCGGACATCCTCCGGGCGTCGTATGCCCGGCGCGGAAGGCAGCACCCCGTGATTTTGTACTGTACGACTTGACAGGGGAGCATGAGATCAATGTCGACTTTTGCGGCTGCATGCCACGGATCGAACGCCGGGTCCAGCTCATGCGGCAGCAATGGTGGCCAGCAACAGTCTTAGCACCAAATACATGTGCAACCTTCGCGTTGTTAAAGCTGTTTCAAATCCTGAATTGTCTGGGGAAGCTTTCAGCATACGATTTTTTACGAGGACTGGAAATGTGTACAAATCACAATGGCTTGGACCGACCCCCGGTACGTGAATACACACCAGCTGATTTGATTCGTCTCTGATGTGCTCAAATATTTCCAGGACCGCAGAAAACCCTTTATGCATATCGTGCGGCAGTGGCGTGAGTGCAAGCGAATGAAACGATTCAAACGCGGCAACAAAACCGGAGGGGTCGGGGCAACATCTCTGGGCGAGCTTGCCTTGCCTTGCCGCGCATGCCCCCAGCCGGGGTGGAATCTGCCGGAAGACTGGGATAAGGTCCCTTGGTTTTATCGGTACGTGAGCAAACTTGGCAAAAATGCTATGGGCCGATGAGCGTTCAGATACCTTTATTTCCTGTTCTTGGCCCAAGATGCAAATTTTCGCTTGATGAATCGCACCGTGTCAAGTGAGGAGCCGATCCAATTCTGGGTGATGGCTTCGGATTTTTCGCTAAGTGGGGGGGAGAAGACGGCTACAAGGCGCATATCGCCAAAAACGCGAACGAGCAGGAAATATCCAGCTGTTCCGGGTTCCAAGCCATGTTTCTGGCAAATTCTAAACGCGTGAAGGGGTTACGCACCACCGGAATCGCTGGCGTGACCTGTTCGCGCCACAACATGTGGCGCCCAAACGGCATCGGAGACTTGCAGGTTGGGGAAAGGTAGGCTGTGGTTTCTTGAAGCTTTCGATTGGTTCTGACGTGGATCTAGATATTGCAATATGGATTACCTTATGCTCGCGGCTCTGCTACATTTTTCAATGCTCTATATCGTGTTGTCCTACGACATAGCGTGTCAATATAGCAAGAACTTCTGGACACGGATGGCGGGCTTCCCCGAGTCGATGCGGCCTAAGATCCCGGAAGAGAATATTTGGTGGAAGGTACCAAATTTTCACCTCCCCCCCCACAAGCCTCCCTGTCATTCACCCTACTCGTTCCACTTCATGTGGGGGGCTGGGATGACCCACGGGGAGGGGGTAGAGCAGAATTGGGCTTTCTCGAATGGCGCGGCCGCCTCGACAAAGCTGATGGGCCCGGGGTCCCGCCACGCAACACTGGAAGACATCTTCGGGTTTCACAACTACGATCGCCAACTTGCTATGCGTAGGTCTTCTTCATCCTGGGAGTTGTAGCCCGACTGAGAATGTTCCTTTTAGATCGTGTTCTGCCAAAGCGGCTTGCGATAGACCTGAAGGAGGGTGCAAAGCACAAGCTTGCATTGGAGGCATTCACGGCGGGTTTGGAGGCGGAGCGTGCAGCTGAGGTTCAGGAATGGCGCGACATGATCAAAGCATGGGAGGCTGTGCAGCACACGACGGCAGAGGGCTCGCCCTACGAATACAAAGAGGCTGGTAGGTGCTTGGTACTCTAGATATGCAATGCTGACATTTTGGCGCAGTTACGACACTCCGCGACATACAATTGGCCATCGCCCAGGAAGAGTTTATTAGGACAGAAGACGGGGTGGAGATCGAGCAGGAAAGTACCCCAGGCACCTTCATCATGATGGGGCTGGAGCTTGAAGATATTCAGTGCGTATCTCTGCGCTGTTTTGGGCGCGCAAAACTCAAAGACGATACTACAGGCGCCGGCTCGAAATCGATGTGAAGGCACTGCAGCATCCGTCTGCCACCCAGAAGCTGGCGTTCTTGAAGAGGAGGACGGTGCTTCTCAAGAAAATCCACAAATTTCGTGACCTGCAGCGTGTTTATATGCCATCACTGCGGGGCTTCCTGTCAGACTGGGAGAGGCAGATGCTGGACGGGAATGGGGAGCAGCTGCCGGAAATAACGCGGCTTTTCATGCCTTCCGAAATTGGCGATGACACCAATCGACGGAGGGCGTGCGCGGTCGGTTTGCCGGAGATCGAGTCGCGGATGCGGGAGGGGGAGGCAGGGGAGGCGCTCGAGATGGTGCGGCAAGGCTTGCGCGCGCGTACCTTGACCAATCGCTTTCGGATCAAGAACTATACGGGCCAGGGGGCCCTGACGCGCGGCCAAGGGATCTTGCGCCAGATAAATATCAAGGTACATCTGGCAAAACTTCAATATCGGTACTCGCGGGCGGCGCTACTGGTGTTACGAGGGCATGGGGTCTGGGAGCAGAAGCTGAAAGTGCTTCGGGAGGAGGATGTGCGCGCGCTGAATGAGCGCGCTCTAGCTGTAGAGGACGAAGCCAGGGAGGAGCATGTGGACGAGCTGACGCGTGCCCTGCAGCGCCCAGCGGGGGTAGCGGTCGCAGAGGGCCTGGCTGCAGGGGAGGGCAGCCATACGCTCTCTTGGATCTGGTACACGGTCGGGGCTGGGAGCGACAGCGACGACCCGAAACTGCATGAAGGTGCGCAAACAAAGCTTCATTGTCATCGATGCTAGCTAAGGTCACAGGAATAGCACTGCGAGTGGAATGGTGTAAGGCACAAGCCCGCGTTAATCGCTTCGAGGAGGATATACGCCATCTGCGAGAAGAGATGCGCAGAACGATAGCATACGGATACACGGAGGCAGGGAAATGGGACGAGCTAGCAAGCACTGAGCTCCCCGATGCAAGCACGGAGCTAACCGAGGGCAGGCAGGCATATGCTGGGGAGAAGGCGCAGCGGGAACGAGATACGTGCACTTTTCTGAGCAGGACCTGGGCAGGTATCCTTGCGAAGGCGGACCACTATCTGGAGGGAGACACATCGGTTGATGCGGGGGAGGTGATGATAGAGTTGGAGCTTGGCGACGAGCTGGAGCCCGATGACGAGGAGGCACTTTTGGAGGGAGATTTAGAAGCAGAATAGTGACCCTTTTGGGATGCAAATTAATATGTATAAATACAACGCACACCCAAAAGGGATTGCGATGCATGACGCCGAGCATCAACCGAGGATGGGGCATAATATAATTGATGGGAACGTCTAGTGTGATGCAAGCGTGACAGAGTATATAGCTGTAACTCATATAATACGCTGATGGGTATATATGTAACCACATAGCTATGCGGAACATAGCGGCCAGCTTGCTAGGCCATACCTACATAGCTATGTTCTTTGCGACCCGGGCAGGGTACATACATATGTGGGTACAACCAGGGGTCTTGTTGGAAAGTGGTGGTTGTGCCTTCGAAGTTGGAGTAAATGCTGGATGTAGTGATGGGAAAATGATGGAATCCAGAACAGTGGCCATAGTCGTGCCAGAGCTAGCGCACATGCACACCTCACACCGCAGCAGGGTTCTAAGACGTAATGGGACCGAGAACACAAAAATTGGGAGGTTGTCCCAATTAGGAGTTGAACATACCTTTGAGACCCTAGACTACTCTCACGGAGTAGATCATGATGTCATCACTTGATGTAGTTCTCGAAACGGAGGCAGATCTCTAGCCTTGCCGAAAAAGAAGTCCATCAGACTGTTGAAGGTCCTTCTGGGAGTTCCCTTCACACTGTTTGGCTGGATAGTTCAGTGGTTAACCTTCGGGTTAGAGCATCTCACATGGTATGAGAAGGTCCTGGGTTCAATTCCCAGTCCAACCATCTTTTGTGCTGCAACAGTAGAAAGTGAAGATACCTGTCCTGCTAGGATGCGATGTCGTTGATGCGCTCCTTCAGAACCTCCGAAGCCTCTGTGCTTCGACCTAATCCAATGCCTTTCCCCTTTGAACGGGGCATGTGATCGTGTCGGTGGGCGAACCAAGGGGTTTGCTTGCGACTGACTTTGACGTCAACGGTCTCCGGGTGCGGAGGGTGAGTCCGGTCGTTTGGTAGACAATTTGCTAGGGGGAAATCCGCGGTCGAACCCTTCCACTATGACATGGAGGGACCTGTGTAGGAAGAAATGTTGTGACGCGGGCGGGGTGCGTGAGCGCAAGCCTGGTGGCTTTCAGGCTGCGTGAGGATGGGAGTAGAGTGCCCTGGGAGACAAGCTTTGAGATGTGAAAATGTGTGGTTGTGGTCAATCCTATTGGCATGGGTTTTAGATACACAAGATAGTGGGGGAGAATCCTAGCCCAAGGAGTGAACTCTGAAACGCCCTCCCTTTCCTGCCTTTTATGCCTCGCTCGCACGGCCTCCTTGAGACCCGCGTCCCTCAAGATCCGCCCGTCCGAGCTTTGGTGTTTGAGGCTGACAGCTTGGGAGCTTCTCTGTGGAGAGGAAAGTCGCAAGTGAGCGACCAAGTCGCGGTTGTTTGGTGTTCGTTGGTGGTTTCTACATGTTTGTGTGGTGTTCGTGCTGTCGTTATGCGGCTAGGCGGCGCTTGGCAATCACGATTGCGTCGGGGAAGAGCGTGGGCGAGGTGTACCGAGGTCCCAAGGTCCGGAAACCGCGTGCTCCCGTTGTGACACATGAAAAATGTTGGCCTAAAAAAACACCTAAGGGTCCTCGACATGATAAGATCCCTGAAAGGTCACATTATATGTCACGTGCGACCTGTCACAAGCGCGTGTAGTCACGCGTCCAGTCACGAAGGGTGACGGGGAAAGTCACGAGACCGCAATGGCAGATGCACAGTTGGGATGAGTCAGAACGAGTCAGAAATATGAAACGCAATTAGCACGCACAGTTAAATTAGTATGCACAGTCTAATTCATTAAGACTTATAGTTGACAGTCTTACAATGCACAGCGCAATGACTCAGGATGAGTCAGGGCCTGCAGGTATATAAGGAGGGAGACCCCCATGAGTTTCCCCAGCTCTAGAGCACCCCCACTTAACACTTGTAACTTGTAGTTACACAATAAACTTCTTACCGCACTTCACACTTGTCCTCTTGGCCTTCTCATTGTTGAGAGAGGTCATACGACTACTGATACCGCGCCAGACTACCACCGACACCGCCACCGAACAAGGCTTGGCCCTTTGCCGATCCTTTCAGCATACCTGAGCACGCCGCCGGGCCGCTTACCAATAACTGACAGATTTCACCGAAAAGGAGATTCCGGTTGGGGATTATGAACCATCCGAGAACACCTCGAATAACGCTATTTCCAGGTGCCTCGAAGGGAACTTATTTTCCGCTTAACATCTTTGGTGACTACTGCAGGGGAAATTATTCTTATAATCCCCAAACCGACTGACAGAAGAAACCACTGACCAACCAACTGACTGCCCGACTACTGAAAGACTAGCAATGCGTACCGACTTCTATAATGAAGAGCAGCAGAGAGCATATGAGCGGGTGTTTCCGTTCCACAAGCAAACAGAGCAAGCTGAAGCAGGTCCCAGCAAGGGGAAGGGCAAGGAGAAAGCAACTAGCAAGAAAGGCTGGATGGAAGGGCCTGAAAGAAACATTAGGGCCTCGGACCACTCCGAGCTAAGCGGCTCAGAAGCGTGGGGTCACTACAGCCCGCCGTCGTCGCCAAAGCCGCCGCGTATGTCTGCACCGGCACCTCCCATGGCCTTCAGCGCACCACTGCGAACCAGCCAAGACATGCCAATTCGTGGAGGCAAAGAGGCCCCAAAGACATTCCGAGGAAAGCACACCGATGTGCAGCAATTCCTTGACCATTACGAGCAGCTTCTGAATAGGTGCAGAGTAACCAGCGAGTGAGAAAAGTGCGATCTCATTCTGAATTATTGCTCAGTTGATGTGCAAAACATAATTCAGACCATTGATTATTTCGAGCAGGGAAGATGGCCGCGTCTGAAACGCGAGATACTCAAGTACTTTGATGCTGAAAGGGCCTTACAGAAATATAAACCCGCTGACGTAGAACACTACGTTGTCAAGATGCGAGCCCGGCCGATTCACAGTCTGACGCAATGGCGTAAATACTTTGTTAAGTTCAACGCGATTGCGGGAGGGCCGCTGAGGCAAGGATACTTAAGCAGAGCGGATTACTACGAATACTTCTGGATCGGGATCCACCGCCCCTTGCGACCGTTATTGGAGAACCGTATTCGGCAGACAAAGCCTTTCCGAGGGGATGAGCAATACACCCTTAAAGAATTGAACAGTGCCGCCGAGTGGTATTTCCGACGCAACAAGTATGAGTCCTTGATGGTGAGAGCTGTGGAACTAGGAGAGGACCTGGATGCGGAGGATTCGGGCTCAGATTCAGATGGTGCATCTGTTAGCAGTAGTGAGGACGACTCGGACTATGAAGCATACCGACGAAGGAAGAAACAGCGCGAAAGGAAGAAGAAGGAGGAGAGAAGAAGGAAAACTCACCGGAAATCGGAGGTGAGTAGCGAGAAAAAAAAGTATCAAGGCAACGAAGATGAAATTGCAGGGATGATAAGGCAGCTAAACTCCATGAACATCAAAGACCCTGAATATGCACCCATCTATTTCAAGGCTGTTGCGCTGGACCACAGCGGAGCTGCCGAGAAGTGCATCAAACCACCTTATGTGGAACGAACGGAGTATCCTGAACGAGCTTGGCGTGCACCGTCGGGAGGAGGAAACAGGACAAACACCGCTGAGAGGGTACAGACCCCAGCAACATGGCCAAACAACATACCATTAGGAGGAGGGCAAACTGCTGGAGGAGAAAATCGTGGGTGCTATGGCTGCTCAGAAGACGGCCATCACATTTTCGAATGCAAGCAAGTTTCAGACTTACTACAAAGAAAGGTGATTGTGTTTGATGAAGGAACCAGGAGGCTCAAAATGAGTGGAGGGTCGATCATTAAGCGCCTTCCGGGAGAATCATTGGTAAAAGCGGCGGAGAGGATTGCTAGCGGAGACGCGCTGATAAGCCGGCTACGTGAACATGCATGAAATCTTTCAATTTTGCCTCTGTTACTACATAGCACCGGGTGAATCATACTATTAACTAGTAATCTCTGCTAAGAGCTAGGACGAGGTCCGAGTCGCTAGCTAAGGAACCTAGTGTGTGCAGAATAGACTGGGCTTCCCTATACTACGATTCCGTAAGAGGTTTCAGGTACATAGGCCTAGGATCTATTCAGCTAACAAGATACCTAACCATCCCGAAGGGATTGGGGTTCATGGCACGTTTCCTACCAAGGACATTAAAAACAAATAATCCATTCAGGACCATTAACTAATGGTCGGTCGTTGACTAAGGCATCGGGCAAGGACCACAGAAAGGGGTCAAACCGTCACAATGGGCTAGATTAATTAATAAAGCCAAACACGAACAAGCTCATTAAAAACCTGAACAAACACCTCAGACTCAAAGAGGACTGGGTGGGGATCCCGGAGCTAGAAAGGCACCGGATATCCCGGGTATCTCATCAAAGATGGCAATGGCGTGCTTTGCGAAAGAAGCCTGATCAAACCAAGATCAAATGGCGTGCTTAATGATGGTGCACTAGCGATGGCGTGCTAATGATGGCGCAGCAAGCAATGGCGTGCTACGGTGACAAATAACTTGGCGGGAGGAAAGCCAAGGATAATAAACAGGCCAACGAGGGGCTTGGTATGAGAGGGCCCGGGTGGCGACTAGTGGGCTTGTACAATATTAGAACTTGGCGCAATGACGAGGTGCCCCAATGATACCCCTTTTAGATACCCAGACTATTATCTATTACCCGCTGACGTTCAACAGGTCCAAATTGGGTTGTGTTTTGTTCCGGTACCCGTGGCTACGATAACTTATATTGAAATACCTCCGGTAATGTTTATTCCGGACGCCTATAGTTTCCCCTTTTGGTATGTACTCATTTGTATAAAAGACGCTGTATCTGGAGAGACTCGCCAGTGGATTCCCCCCCTTTGACCCAGGACGAACAGAGCTGAAAAGCTTTAGAGTCCAAAAGTTAAAAGTAGAGCATTCATTCGGAGTACCTTTGGGAAGCTGTATAGTTTTCTGGACTAGTATTTCATAGTTTTGGCAAAAGAGAATAACATTGAATCATTTTGGATATTAAAAGATCAGAATCTAAGACAGAACCTTAAAGACATTTGAGACCATTCAAATACAGACCCTAAGATAAAAAGGAACTTCTGGAAACAAAACTCTGAACTTGGACTATAAAATTTGAGACAAGTCAAAACGGATCGTATTAACTATTACGTTGGTATTATCTCACCTATAAAGCCCACATATCCACCCTACTTAGGCCTGAGATATGATGGGGTTGGCAGGCCTAATTAGGATTGCGTTGTAAATTAAGTCCATCCTCCAATAAACCTCGTATAAAGCCCTTTTTGGGAAGCCCCCGCCTATCTACCTCAAGCGGCGGTGACAGGGCCCTGGCGCACGGCTGCCGTCGGCTACGTAGTCCCGCGCCGCCAGCGCCGCATGAGCAGGCGCATCAGCGTCCGGCAATTTCCGTGGCCCGGGCGAATTTGCCCGTGGCCCGGTCATCCCCGTGGCCCGGCGATTTCCGTCGCCCGGCCATCCTGCCGTGGCCCGCTGATCGCCGTTGCTCGGGCGAATTTGCCCGTGGCCCGGTCATCGGCGTTTTCCGTGCCTCGGGCGAATTCGCCCGTGGCCCGGTCATCGGCGTTTTCCGTGGCCCGGGTGAATTCGCCCGTGGCCCGGTCATCGGCGTTTTCCGTGGCCCGGGTGAATTCGCCCGTGGCCCGGTCAGGCGTCCGTGACGCCACGTGACGCCACGTCAAGCGCGCCCGCTGCAAGCCAGCGGCGCTCCCGCCTACCGACGCGCGGCGCGGGGCATTACCCGAGCACAGTAGAGAGTCCTGCAGCATACAAGAAAAGCCCCGAGTGATTCATGTACTAGCTAGAGTTAAAAAAATGTCCGTTATGCTACATGGAGGGATCAGCCGAGATACGAAGGACGGTGACCGCTGCCTCGAGGGTATCTGCCTCATCCTCATCATCGTCCTCGTCCTCGTCCCCTAGCATCGCGCCATCGAACATACCCGGGTCCTGGGGCGCCTCCGATTCGGGTGCACCGGCATCGACGACGACGCGCTCCTTGTTGACCGCCACACCAGGCAGGATGGAGCCAGAGAACCCTGGCGTCTTCGACAAGCCAGCCAACCGGTAGCGATGGCCCTCGTTGAAGCGCCCCTGACGCTGATAAGCCGCTAGAAAAACCAGCTATGAAACACGCACTTTTTGCGATTTACAGCGCGCATCTAAGAACCAGCACATCTCCGTGTGGCTGGTTAAATCAGGATTATTATCCACCAAACCAGGAGGCTTAGAACATCCACTCTGCGAAGTAAGGTTGAAGCCCCAGACCTACGAACCTTAGAACCCACAAAGTTTTATCGTGCTTAGCTGGAATACGCGACGCGCCGGGGTCACGTGACATGTCATTAGACCAGCGGAGATGTCCGAAGGAGATTAGGATTGTTCGTCTAAGATTATCGGAATCTTAGGGGTACATCCCGTAGAAACCTATAGTATGTGGTACCGTTGGAAAGCTACGGCCCAGCGCTACCTAAGTAACGAAGAGAGAACGTAAAGGGAGGAGACCAGGGCTAAGAAATGCACCACACAACTCGTTCAACAGGAGTTGTCCTATACCGATCGAGGGGTTAGAAACCTAGGAACCGTAACAACCCCAACTCTCAAGACAGACACCTAGGGGGCGCGGCCCACCAATCACATAAACCGCGCAGCATATCCGACGACTATTTAATAAGCAATGTATACCAAAGTAGTCGATCATCGTTTGTAATTGTAAATACCTGTAGTATAAAAGACCAGAGGAGCAGAGAGGACGGCACTGAATCGGACCCCAGTTCGTGTACGAGGCAACTACCATTGTCCCTCATCACAGCTAGGATTTGGTTGAGGGCTTTACTCTGGAATTCCGCTGTCTTGCGATAGTGTCCCGAATTAAAGTTTCTTTTGATAAATCGTCCGTTCTTAAGATCGTCGAGCTCCGTGCTAAACCGTATCCGTCTCCGTTGAATCCGCTCCGTAACTCCGAAGTACTCCGTGTCCGTTGAACTGGGAATTTTGAGATCCGAAGTCATTCCGAAGACCGTTTATCCGCTCCGATAAAAGAGAATCAGGCAGAAGCCTTTAAAACCTTGCCGGCCTTAAAAACCGTACCTTGCATATAGCTGAGAAGCTTAAAATCTAAAGTCCCACAAGACTCATACTCCTAAGAATCTTGACTCTGTCAAATTCTACGGACGAGACTATACCATAACCAACTTGAAAGTTCCTCTCTTACGAGACCTTTCTTGTGCAGAAACCTTAAATCTTGACTTGGAGCTCCTTAGACCTACACTTGTGTCTAATAAGACCCGATCTCGTCAGATAAACTTTGGTGCAGTAAAGAGGTGTTTAGTGGATTAAGTCCAGGTTTCCGGGGGTTGTGCTAGAGTGCATCTGTTTAGTCAGAGGACGATAGTGCGATAACTTGGTTGGTTGGGTTTAGTTTGTTTTTCATTTGCACGCTTAGTTTCTGAGCAACCGTTTCATCTGGAGCCCACCGCGAGGGGGTTTCGAGAAGAGATTTTCAATCTCTGCATAAAGAAATTATCTTTGAGATATTTCGAGTCATCCGTGGCTTAGTTTTCGAACGAGAAGTCAAGAAGGAATCTTGAGTCCTAAAAACTCTGAAACCTTAGACAACTGTTTTAGAGCGCACATTTGGCAATCTAGGCAAATCTGTCCATAAACAGATAAAACCACGTCTTCGCAAGACTCAGACCGCGAGTCAAACGAGGAAGAATCCGTAGAGTTCGAAGGTTCTGGGAATTTACCAAGTACATATTGGGATATTCCTGGAAGTAGAACTTCTGCCCGCTCCGCTGCAGCCAGAATTGTTGCACCCCTAGAAACCGCCTCTAGAAGACGAGTTTCAATTCCCGAGAAAGCTAGAGCCGAAGCATCTGCTAAGACTCAAAGCCGTATAGACGCGAACTTAGGACGAAGGTCTAAGAACGTGAACCCTATTGCCGCTACTGCGAGCACTAGTCGAAACCAAGGAGCAGCCATAGCTTCTACCAGTCAAAACCCCTCCGTTTCGAGACCGGCTTCGCCAGTTTCAAACACTTCGTTCCAAACGAATATACCTAGAACTCCAGTAGTTCAAATAACTCAACCAGTACCGAGTGCCGTCCCAGTTGTTAAAGCCAGGATGTCAGGAGTTGCTAGTTTCCGTGTACCGGTCCCTTGGGACAGGAACGCACCAAGTTTCGATGGAGAAACCGCTGGGAGTCTTAAGCTTTATATTCGCTACTGTCACAGTATTGTGGATCAGGCGAATATAACAGACTTAGAAGGACAGAAGAAAGTATTCCTGAATTACTTGAACGATGATGACATTCGAGAGCAGTTGGAGAATATTGCGTCGTACAAAACTGGGACCTTAGATCAATGGATTAAAGATGTGGAAGCACTTTATCCAGAGATTGAGGACTTTAGTGTTGGATCCCTAGAGAAGTTGCGAAAGATCTGCAGACACTTCAAACCCTTAGACCGCTCCGAACAAGGGCGTGTTAAAAGATATGGA